>JADBJO010004895.1:70000-72500 GCA_016801955.1 Conus betulinus
TACGAAAAAAAGAGGTTGGTCATCCATATTTTGTACATTACATTGAGAAAGATTCAGAGAAGGACTATGGTTAATTCTGATGCCGGAATGACAAGAAACCCGGGTTGTGTTGATAATTTAAATCACACTGAATGGTGCAACATTATCTGCATTCACATTAGTTGAAATCGACCGTAGGTCAGATCGGTAATCCACTAAGTGTACAGCATCCAGATGGAAAATGCAAAGTGTAGTGATATTTTGCTGGCTGAGGCACAAATGAATAAGAATGCACATATTCATAAGCTTGTGACATATTGGTCTCACGGGATTTGCAACCAGCAGGTCGTCACACACTGCAGACATTTTTCTGCCAAAGTTTCAGAGGTCAAATTTGTTCGTGGTGGAGTGGAGAGAGAGAGAGAGAGAGAGAGAGAGAGAGAGAGCACACAAACAACCATGGAATTTGAGAACAGGCTGAATACATGACAGAAAGCAGCCACGGCAAGTCGTTTTGTTTGTATCCCAATGGAGAGTCAACGCAGGAATTGTTGACAGGAAGACATTTCTCAACATATGTCACATTTGAACCGGCAGCGCATTTCAGACAAAGCAGGCTGAATTTTCCCACCTCGAACGTAGATCTATTCTCTAGTTGTCAGTTTTCAATGCATACCAATGGGTTATAATATTTTTTTGCAACAGAACCAGACATGTGCCATGTTTCCGAGGTCGTTGAAGCTATTCGTTTTATAATTCCGTCTGTAGTCGAACTCAAAAATTGTCAAGTGGGGATCTATTTTAGCTTAACAAAATATGTTTTCCCTTCTTTATTTTTAGGGCTTTCGGTAATACGAAATGATATAGACACGATGATGGATAAGCGCCTGGACACACACACACACACACACACACACACACACACACACTGGCTGAGCGAAGAAATAACAGATGACATTTTAGCTTTGGACGGATTTGGTGTGCCACTGAGAATGGACAGAGACAAGTGCGTGACAGAGAAATCAAGGGGGGGAGGGGTGTGTATGTACGTGAGCGAGAAGTGGGTGTAACAGTGAGAACGTTAAAGTGCGTCGTCAAGTGTGTACGCGTGACGTTGAACTTTTAGCAGTGTCACTGCGACCGAAATACCTGCCACTCGAGTTTGGACAGCTCTTCATGACTGTTGTTTACGTGCCACCATCCGCAAATACTGCACGCGCAGCCGCAGAAATCACGGACTATGTTCACGCTCTGCAGGCCATGTCACCCGACGCACCGTGCTTTATCCTCGGAGATTTTAATGACTGTGACCTCAATTCAAACCTGCCTTCTTTTAAACAGTATGTGTCATGTTTTACAAGAAAGGATAAAATACTTGATTTATGTTACTGTAATATACCATCTGCATACAAGTGTGTTCAGCTTCCCCCTGTTGGTCAGTCTGATCACAATGCCATTCATCTCTTGCCAGCTTACAGACCAAAAGTGAAAACACAACCTATCACTAAAAAGCAAGTGCAGTGTTGGACACACAGAAAGTGTTGATGAATTACAGGCTTGTTTTGAATGTACAGATTGGAATTTGTTTTTGAATTCTAGTTTTGACATTAACGAAGCCACTGATGTTATTTCCAGCTACATTTCTTTCTGTGAACACATGATTGTACCTACTAAAACTATCAAAATATTTCCAACAACAAACCTTGGGTTACAAAATCTCTGAAAGTAACTCTAAATGAGAAAAAAAAAAGCTTTTCAATCAGGCAATAAAAGCGATCGTAAGGTTGTACAAAAGAAACTGCAATTAGAGATTGAAGAATCAAAGAGAGCTTACAAGAGAAAAGTCGAAAACATGTTCCAGAATGGAAATATGCGAGATGCATGGAAAGGAATAAAGGTTTTATCAGGTTCAGGAAAATGCTCGAAACAAAATATTAGTAACAAAAACACAGCAAAAATAACAGAAGCAATTTGCAGAAAAGCTGAACGATTTTTACTGTAGATTTGATGATAACGATTTTAGTAAAGAATTAAAGGAAGTGAAGGAAGAACTCCAAAGCAACGTTAAAAACGATGTTGATGGAAGTGATTCTGTTGTGATTGAGGAAAATGATGTTCAGTTTTTTTTTCAAACGTTTAAATGTGAGAAAGGCAATGGGCCCTGATAATATCTGTGGAAATTGTTGAAGGTGTGTGCTTCTCAGCTCTCCTATGTTACAGTCGTTTGTTTACCTGGTCACTTAGAGAATGTATAATTCCTGTTCTATGGAAAAATGCCACTGTATGCCCTGTTCCCCAAAAAACGCAACCCAAGCTGTTTTAATGATTACCGACCAGTTGTCCTCACATCTGTTGCAATGAAATGTGTGAAAGAATTGTCCTCTGTTCTGTTTTAAAAGATACTACACAGTACCAAGACCCGTTTCAGTTCGCATACCAACAGAACAGATCAACAGATGATGCCACACTCACACTTCTCCATCATTCGTTTTTCACACCTCGAAAAACCTGCCTCCTTTGT
>JADBJO010004895.1:77500-85000 GCA_016801955.1 Conus betulinus
GTAACAGTATAGATTGTCATTCTTCTTCCAGCTAATTCCTCCAATGGTAGTGAGGAATACTAAATCATGGGTGCTTAGTATAAGCGAATAAAATGCTTGTATTCTTTTCGTATGATGATAAAACAGCTAGGAGCAGTAACACAGGTTTACAAAAAATCAACTGTCTCAAATAACATCACATGATCTGACGTTTTACTTGTAAGAAACATAAGTGGTGTCGTTCTGGCCCGTTAAATTAGTTGTTGTTTTCATGATTATCGTCCCCGAGACCTTTGCGTTTCCCAGCCGCGGATTCCCCCCCCCCCCCCCCCCCCCCCCATCTAATCTAACTGCATGCGTTGGGTGGCTGTTTTTGATTTCGTAATTGTTACAATATGTCTGAATATGTCACTGATATAGTAGCTTCTTCAGATAAAAGTAACACTAACACAGTAAGTTCTTCAGATAAAAGCATCTCTCTCTCTCTCTCTCTCTCTCTCTCTCTCTCTCTCTCTCTCTCTCTCTCTCTCTCTCTCTCTCTCTCTCTCCCTCCCTCTCTCTCTCTCTCTCTCTCTCTCTCTCCCTCTCTCTCTCTCTCTCTCTCTCTCTCTCTCTCTCTCTCTCTCTCTCTCTCCATTTTACCCTTTTCTGTTTCAGTTTGAAGTCTCTCTTTATCTCTGCCCCCTCTCTCTCTCTTTCTTGCTTTTATCTCTGTTTTCTCCTTTTCTGTCGCAGGGCGAAGATCAAAAAGGAAGCTATCCTCCCTCCTAACACCCATCCTCCTTAACTGCTCGCCTCCTTCAAGCCACGCTTTTTTTAATGTGTAAAAATGCAAGAGGATGAAAAGAGGAGGCAAGGGGGAGGTAAGTTGGGAGTGAAGGGGCGTTGGGGGCTGGGATATTGAGTATCGAAAAGAACAATTTTTGTATTGGGTGAAATTCGGCTTAAAGACTTGTCGTTGGAGAAGGCTTAAGTCAGATTTCTCGTCTGTGAAATTCACACAGAAATAACGAGGCATTCCCACACCGTCTGTTTCTTCTTGTGCGTCCTCTTTTCTTCTTCTGTTTTTGTGTCTTTTTTTTTTGTCTTTTTTTTTTTTGCATACTTAAAAAAAGTAAGGGAATGTCTGCAACAACCCGATATGGAAATCACAGAGGACACATTGATGTGTACACCTTTTCTTTTTTTTTTTTTTTTTTTTTTGATCAATGGACTTCTTGAACACATCCAGTTGATGTGTTTTCTTTGCTTTTACTTTGCGACAATTTTTTTTCCTCTCTAATTGCCTTCAGTTCTTTATTTTATTTCTATTTCTCCACTCTCTCTGCCTTATTTCCTTTTCTTTGTGTCTCTCTGTGTGTTTTTCTTTCTTTCTGTCTGTCTGTCTGTCTGTCTGTCTCTCTCCTCATCTCCCTTTTTTCTTCCTCCTCTTGGTCTCTTTTCTTCCATTTTTTTCCCTCCATCTCTGTCCCTTTCTTTCCGATTTTTCGCTCACAGATATATCCTTATTCCTACGCACGTTAGTATATCTTCAGTCTTATGCACATGTGCACGCACGCGCGCGCGTGCGCGTGTGTGTATGTGTGTGTGTTTGCTTGCTCTCTCTCTCTCTCTCTCTCTCTCTCTCTCTCTCTCTCTCTCTCTCTCTCTCTCTCTCTCTCTCTCTCTCTCTCTCCATCCATCCATCATCATATCTATCTGTCTACCTGTCTGGCTATCTCTCTCTGTCTGTCTGTCTGTCTGACTGTCTGTCTGTCTGTCTGTCTGCCTGTCCGTCTATCTATCTGTAAATGTCTGTAATATGTATATATATATATATATATATATATATATATATATATATATATATATATATATATAATGATGGAAGAATTGTTAACCTGCACTTGTTTTCCCCACTACTTAATTGTTCAGCATCATATGTTTGGTCAATCAGTGGGTGATTGCATCTCTTAGGAGATCCAAGGAAAGGTTGTTCTGCACAAATTCTTAGCCGCTGACAATGCTTGAGTTATTGAACAGCAGAGCTGACCACTCAGACTGTTCCATATCTTTTGATCCCCCTTGTATCCTTAAATGGATCCTCAAGCATAGGCTCAAAGATTGTCATTTTATACTGTTTGCGTAATGTTTTTAGTTTTCAACAACTTTTTTCCTCTCCTCACACTTTCGTTTTGTTTAATTCTGCTACCTTTCGCTGGCTGCTTTGGGGGTGCTGTTTGGATTCTTTTCGAACCCTTGGCGGTCGGAACACCACAGAATTATGGACTGTGGTGGGTCTCTATCTGACGCCAAGAACGCAGACACAATCAGCCGTGTCTCCCTGATGAGTCTGATCCAGCAGACGAAAGGCCTCGGAGCAGGCGATACATATAGATCTGTCTTCAAGAGAGATTGCGATAGTTTTTCCTCATGCAGCTAGTGAAGGGTTTTCATATTTATGATATACATTTTCCCAGTTACTTCATTTTCAAATTTTTCTTCCCCCCCCCCCCCCCCCCTCTCAATTTCAGATCTTTGCAAAGTCATTACTATAATAATGGAAGAAAGAATTGTTAACTTGCACTTGTTTTTCCCCACTACTTAATAGTTCAGCATATATATATATATATATATATATATATATATATATATATATATATATATATATGTGTGTGTGTGTGTGTGCGCGTGTGTGTGTGTTTGTGTGTAGCCCTTTTTTTTTTTCTTTTGAAACGTTCGTATGAAGAGAGAGAGAGTCAGCCAGCCAGCCCAGCTGACAGACAGATAAACAAAAGAACAGTACAGAGAGTGATAGATATAGACGATAACATAGGGAGGAGAGAGAGAGAGAGAGAGAGAGTCTGGGGTGATGGGGTATGTAGGGGACATGACAAAGTTACTGACTGAGAGAGAGCATCCCGCAGAAAGCAAACTAGGCCGTCCAGAAATGATATCTCACGGTCCGGCTGGAGCCGCACATCAGTGTGTCGTTCTTGTTGACGTTAATGGCCAGTGGGAGAGAAAAAAAAAAAAAAAAAAAAACGAAGGGGAAAACCCTCCTCAAAGAAAGACCGGAAATGTAATCTACACTGAAGTGCAAGCTACACGAAAAGAGGGAGTGGGTATGTAGGCCACACGTATATTCAAAAGATGTGTGTGCTGTCAGGAGAATGGAAGGGGGAGGGGATGGTGGAGGAAGGAAGTGTGGGTGGGGGTGGGGGTGATTGAGAATATGTGTGAACCACGCTGACATGTATCAGCGACAGAGGAGGGAATGGGATGTTGTCTCCACTAAACTGTGGACAGTGAAGAAAAGGGGAAGTGCTATGTAACCTACACTAAAATGTAGGGGGTGGGGGATGAAGGGGGTGCATTTTTAGAGTAAAACGTTCACTGTAATGAAGAAATGAAAAGGATGGAGTCTACACTGAAACGCGCATTGCAAGGGAGAAGTTAAGGGGGTGAGGGGCGAGGGAGGGGGAAATTCAAACCGATATGCCTGCTGGGAGGGAGGATGATATATATGACGTCACCCATATCTAATAGAGCTGCTGTTTGTTAAAAACCTATTTGGAGGCACTCATTGGCAGTTACATTGTAACTTAGCTGATAGACGCCGCGAAAGATCTATTTTGATGCATGTATTGGCATTTCTTTTGTTACTGGTAAACACAACGAACTCAGGAAGTGAAAAAGGTCCCCAAGAAAGTGAATAGATTGTAGTATAGAAATGACACACAGCAGAAGCTGCCCACTCGTCAGGTTGTGTCGGGATTATCATCGAACCTTACACTAAAAACCTTTGCGGTAAAGAAGACTTGCACTAAAACGAATCACCTGCTGGGCAGAATAACTTTCAAGTTTTAATGATAACCCTGAAGAAAGTTTGGTAAAGGCGAAAGCACGGTCAAGTACAATAAATACAATAGGGAGAAACAAGTGCAGAGGGTCAATTCTTCTTCTGCCATTGAACAACGAATCTGGAAAGAAAAAGAGGGGGGGGGGGGGGGGGGGGGGGGGGGGGCCAGGAAAATGGGAATGAGGAAATAACCGTTGTAATGTGACCATAATGTCCTTATCTAGTAGCGTATGGGGATTTTGCCACTCATATTTCACGCCCAGTGGCTCCTTCCGTGTCACCGATTGGAACTAATCAGTGGGACCCCACTGATAGAGTCTGTTCCCTCTTGGCATCCAAACGAGATGCACCACAGTCCACAATTCCACGGTATTCTTACCACCAAAGATAAAGTAAAAATCAGAATCCAATGGCATCCCGAAGCAGCCAATGAAGAGCAGAAAGGTGAAGTAGGAGGAGGCAGTGCAAGGAAATCAGCTGCTTGGAAACTAGAATAATTGTAAAGGGCTGCAAACATAAGAGATCATCTTTGAGCCTATGGTTACGGATATATTTAAAGAAGCAGGGGAGGTCAAAGGTGTCAACGGTCAAAGTGGTCAGCTTTGTTGTTTAAAAACCCAAACATTGTCAGTCCCATCAGTGCTGACAGCAGTTAAGAATTGTGCACGGCAGATTTTATCGGATCTCCTAACAGATGCAATCTCTTACTGTCTGAACACATGATATTTTGTCGAACACATAGGTAGTGGGGGTAAAACTAGTGCAGGCTAGCAATTCCTTTGTCATTTGAAATAATGACTGGACTAAGATTAAGGGGGGAGAGAGAGAGAGAGAGAGAGAGAGAGAGAGAGAGAGAGAGAGAGAGAGAGAGGAGAGAGGAGAGAGGAGGGAGGGGCTGAGCAAGATTGGGGGATGGGTGGAGATATGGGGGCGATAGAGAAAAAGAAAATGGGAATGGAAAATAATGATACATGAATGAAATTCTTTGAACTGATATTTGAGGAGCCTCTGAAGAACACAACAGAGGACAATAATTTCAACATCATAATGGTCAGGTCTGTTGTCTTATAACACCGGCATTGTCAGTTTCATCAATGAAGAGAGCGGCTAAGAATTGTGTAAGTAGTCTTTTAACTGGATATCATAAGAGGTGCAATCTCCCACCATCTGACCAAACAATATGTTGAACAAATAAGTAGTGAGGGAAAATGAGCGCAGTTTAACAATTTCTCCGTCAATACGATATTGCGTGGCAAAGACTAAAAATAGAAAAAAAGAGAAACAGAGTGATGGTGGTGGTGGTGGTTGTTTGAGGCGAGGAGGAAGTGTGAGAAAAAAAAATTGAGAAATGGAAAGAGGGCCTTGGGATATAAATATTAAATCAGCATATGTGGACCATCGAAAGTCCATTTCGAAACCAAAACCAATTACATCACTTGTCCAGAGTCGACCTTTGTCCACTCCATCAGTCATCAGTTGACCCCGGATGATTGAATTGGTCTTCCTTTGGCATCAAATGGAGATGTTCAAACTATAATTCAGTTGTATGCTCACCAACAAGGGCCCCAAACAAAATCCAACGGCATCACTCAGCAGACGAAATGAGAACAAAGTATTGTAAGGAAAGAAGTATCATATATAGAGATAAAATCAAGAAGTAAGAGTTATTAATTCAGGGTGAAATCTTTGAACCTGCACCTTAAAGATCTATGTAAGAATACAAGAGAAGTCAAAGGATCTCGATAGAGCGGTCATCTCGGCTGTTTAGATACCCACTAGTTAAGAATTCAAGAATTCACACGCATGTTGAAACGGCATATCAATAAACTGGTATGTCATTTTTTTCTTCCTCTTTTTTTCTCATTGCCAGTCTTCATCTTTCTGTTGTTGTTGCTGCCTTGGAAGAGAAGATTCACAGCCCCTCTGGGGGGTCGCTGGGGACATTTCAATCTCACGGACCTTGCACAGCAATTTAAACTTTCTGAGGGCGTGTTCAGATGAATAGCTGGGTTCCAAATGGTGGGCAATGGGGTCAACACCGTCCGCGTGATGGTCCAGCAGACCGTAAGGCGGGCTAAAGGGGGCGGGGCGGAATGGAAAGCAGGGGGCAGGGGAAAAGTGTTTGTTTGTTGGCGCGTGCACGCCTGCATGTATGTACGCGCGTGCGCGCGCGCGTGTGTGTGTGTTTGTGTGCGTGCGTGCGTGCGTGCGCGCGCGCGTGTGTGTGTGTGTGTGTGTGTGTGTGTGTGTGTGTTGGGTGTGTGTGTGTGTGTGTGTGTGTGTGTGTGTGTGTGTGTGTGTGTGTGTGTGTGTGTGTGTGTGTGTGTGTGTGTGTGTGTGTGTGTGTGTGTGTTTGAGGACGCGCGCGCTCGCGTGCGAGTGTGCACATCCGCATGCAGAGTGTGTTGGGAGATGGGAGACTGGCAGGAAGAGGAGAGGGCGAGAACGGGTGGTGGGAATCGTTGAGGGTAGAGGGTTGGGTGAGGGAATGGTAGACAGGACGAAACAAGAGGATGACGGTTTGCCGGGTATAAGAAAGTGGGACTGTGATTTTGTAAAATCTTGTAGTGGAACTATTCCTGCCGAGCTCTTGTCCATCATATCCTGTTCTACTGCTCCATGAGTCAGTAGATACATGTACCGGATCGAAAGGCCAGATTGTGGCTGTCTTGGATATTGTCATACCAACTCTACAAATTACAATCTATCGATCTGTGCCGAAAACACACACAAAACATTCATACAGAAAAGTCCCCACCCCACCCCATAACTCCCCATTACAAGCCTTAGCAAATCTAAGTAATTTTCTTGACCATATGTGTGCGAAGCCATTGGAGTTGAGCTTACCTTGGCTACTAAAAAAAATTGAAATCATTTGTTTCCTATGAATCATTATTAGTTGCGCGTACTAAAACACTAGCGAATATTTTAGACGAATGTGAACGAATCTTTTCAACGTATTCATTAGAGCAGAAAACCCATATCTTAGCCCCATACCATACATGTGCATGAATCGGGAATAGTGTGAGTTTTTAACAATGTCAAATAGACTCGTTATCTAACATCTTCACTTTCACTCTAAAAATAATTATTTTTCATGACCAAAACCAAAAGCGAACTGTGCTAAAATATATTGAATGATCGCATTGATATTTCATGCATTTCCATTTTTCTATTGCATCAAAGTTACCCACCATATCTAAAGTCAACAGCAACAGTCTATATTACTGTTATTTAGTCATTGCTTACATTCATATCAGGTCATTCCAAACTGTTTTAAAACTATCTGAGAGTACAGATCAATGATCGTTTCCAATATTAATACTGCATTATCGACTGCTTATGAACTGAAAAATATTAAAATGTCATCCCAGGCATTCGCTCTTAACAGTTTATATAGTTGAATTAATATGAAACAAAGTGTGTACATTCCAGGCTTATTTTTCTGATACACAGGTATCGTCTCGCTCTTACATGTGCTTGAAGCCCTGCGGATCACACAGGGCTACAATGGAGGTGCTATTTACAGAGAAAACACGAAGCATTCTAAGGTGGGTAGATTCTCAAGAAAAGTCTAGAATGGTCCGAGTGTACAGAACGAAGACAATTACAACCGTGACAAATAAATGGAGGAAAAAAAAGGCAAGGCACACACACACACACACACACACACACACACA
>JADBJO010004895.1:90000-92500 GCA_016801955.1 Conus betulinus
TTATCTTTCAATTTTGATATCTGAAGCTCTTTCTCCTCTTGCTTTGAGAAGAAATGATTATATATGGATGATCCATTATTCTGTATGGTCCTGTATTCCCTGCACCAGATAGAGTCATACACCATTCTTGGTCATTTAGAACCTCGAAGAGCCTGGTTGTTGCGAAGCGTACACACTCAGGGGTGGAATTCTGCACTGACTTGGTATAAAAGAAGAAAATATCGAAAGGCCGTCTGAGAAGGGCTGCTGCTGCTGTGCAGTGTTTCAGCCCTCTAAGAGGGCTGGGACGAATCCCGATCAAGACTTCTACATGCATTCCTACTGTCACCATTTTGTAGCTGCCTGAATTCTGTCTTGCAACTACCGGATGGTCGGATGCTTCGTGACCGAGTCACTTTGTCACAGAGTCTTAACCACGTACTCGTCAAAGTATCTTGTAAGCTGTTCATTTCAAGTTGAATATTCGACCAGATCCAGTTGGAACTCTTCTTAGCCACTTCTGCTGTCGCCTTTGGAACCCTCGCACTGTTCTTCATAAAATATGAGAGCTGCTTCAAGAGATCACAGGTAAATGGGCCAACCATCCCCTTCACCATGCTCAAACTTTCAGCAGAGGATTTGGGCTTGGAACCCCGATTCCTTTCAGCTGCTGGTTAGACTGGCATACTTTTTTTTTTTTTCATAAAGATAACCTCCCTTTACTCTGCTTTCATGTGGTACAGTGAGTTTAATTAGAATAATGTGTTTCGATGAAAGCGAGCAGTTTGCTGTATCCGTTCTCACGCCACTCTTATTGCTGATTTTGGATGCTTTTTGTCTGAAAGTTCTGGTGTGTGATCTCTATATCATCCACTCTGTTCTTTAAATCTCGTTTCCGTGCTCTAGATATCACGGCTTTTCCAGGCTGTGATTTCCTGTCTCCGATCTTATAAAGAATTGTTGTTGGAGCTCTTCGACCTCTGGCAGTGTCGACTGCACGTATAAGCTCTTACAGGACTTAATTGTGCCTTCCTCCATACCTGTCATGGATTTACACTGATTTGCCCATTGTTTGTTTGATCTGACAACGTGGACATATGGAATCGTATGTTTCTCCTTATTTCACCAGTGGTCAGGAGGTTATATACAGATATGAAGATAAAATACGTCTTAATCAGGACCATATGCTACATGTCATTCCAGCTGTGATGTCTTTGGAGTTCGTTTCCTCATGTCGTTCATTACCTTTCCCGTCCTAGCTGGAATGGCTTCAGGATTCTGTGAACATTTTCTGTCTTTTTATCTCATGTGTAACCGCGTCCTCAATTTTCCCTTTCACATTTGACCACCACTTCATTTCTGTCGATTCTCGTCCTTGCTCCACTGAATTGTTTGTCCTGTCATTTTCCTGATTCTGAGGCCGTATGTTGTCATATCCATTGTGTCCCAAACTTTCTATTTTCTGCCAGTCTCTATAATTTTGGCCACGATGATCTCACAGTCGTAGTCCCAGATTGTTCCCGTCATAACCTTGCTTTTCCCCCGCTTTGCACTCCTCGACAAAACCTTTTAGGGCCTCAGCTTAGTTTGGCAATGTTTGATCAACATTATTCGGATCTGGAAATGTCTATGATGTACCATGGAATGAACAATAATGTTGAAGGTATCAGGCATTTTAAAGAAGATAAATAAGTTAATGAGAACTTTAGCATATCACTTAACAGATGAAGATTCAAGTAGAAGGAAGAAGAGGGACACGAAAGACAGAGAGAGTTTTGAGTACTTCAGCATAGCATTCAACGCATGGGAGAGAGAGAGAGAGAGAGAGAGAGAGAGAGAGAGAGAGAGAGAGAGAGAGAGAGAGAGAGACGTGATCTTGATTACGCTAACTCTTGTAAGAAACTGCATTTATGCAACTGTCCAGAGACTGAAGAAATATTCAAAAACTAACAATGGTAAGCTGTACTATCATCGAATGGGAAAAGAAATGCCATGGGCTGAGTCCACAGACATCGTGTCTGTTCTGAGACTTTCATAGCCAGGCCTTGTTTCCTCAGTAACGACCAAGCAGGACAAAACTCTAGTGCGAAACCTTCTTGGAAAGTTTGTGAGGGCGGGATTAGATTCTCGTCTGTTCTCTCTCCGTCTCTGTCTCTCTGTATCTGTGATAGAGTCTCGTGTACCACCAAATGACTGGAATGTCTCTGTCTGTGCACGTCCCCCTTATCTCCGCCTCCGCTTCCTACTCCACCTTTCCCTTTCACGATGGCGCCACATTCTCCCTGAGTGGTTGGATGGAGTCACATTTTCGACTAATACGGGATGGTTTGGGCTGGTGGTCTTTGTGATGCCATGTAAAATAAATCAATATTCTCATTATCCTAATGTTTTTCTTCCTCTACGTCGTGGTCGTCGTCGTCGTCATTATCATCATCATACCTGGAGAAGCAGGTTAAGGAAATCGCTCATTCCATCATTCTGATCATTCTTTTCCGCTATATCATTGTCGTGTGTGTTTGTG
>JADBJO010004895.1:95000-97500 GCA_016801955.1 Conus betulinus
ATTTATTTTTTTTTTTAATTTTTCAAAACGAGCAAACTACAGAACTGTTCCTATAGGACTCCGAAGAAGAGATTTAGCTGCAGTGACAAGAAGTGATTGATCATCAATAATGGCTTTGAGATCGTCATCTTTAGTATTGTTTTTTGACTGCCAGAGAATCGGGCAAATATTGTTTTGTGTGAACGGGCAATAGAATAAGATATGGAACGTTAACATTCTCTCTCCACAGTGACACCTAATGTCGTTTATATGTTTGCATTTTAACGCATTGAGTTTTAGTCAGCATAGAGAGCTAACTTAGTTTGAGTGTGTACATGTGTGTGTGTGTGTGTGTGTGTGTGTGTGTGTGTGTGTGTGTGTGGTGTGTGTGTGTGTGTATGTGTGTGTGTGTGTGTGTGTTGAGAGAGAGAGAGAGAGAGAGAGAGAGAGAGAGAGAGAGACAGAGACAGAGAGAGAGCCAGTATCTTCTTCTCGTATATATGCTAGTAAGAGAAGTGTAATAAAGCCTGACAACGTGCATATGCGTGGCTATGTCTTTGTAAGATGTGGGACAGAGACTGACAGAAAGAGGAAGGGCGTGAGGTGTGAAGGTAAGTTATGGGAGGCTCTGCTAAGACTAACAATATAAGGTAAGTACTCTTTTTTAAATCAGCGTGCAACTCTTAATTCGAACGGCTCCAAAATCCACAATTCATGTATTAAGTGCAGTTTGCAATGAAGAGGGATAAAAATCATTTCATTACATCAACTGTCTCTGGCTTTAACGTATACACTGAGGTCCTTCCTTTGTAGAAGTGTGTGGTATTCTACTCACCATTTCATATGAAATGAAAACATATTCCTGAAACTGGTGCAAAATGCTGGAATGTAACTTCATGAAAAAAAAGATGCTATACTTTGTCTTAGGACAGTTGGCAGGGGTATTGTTCGTTTGGAATTGAGAACACCGTCAGCCTACAGACTGCATTTAGTTTGAATAATAACGTTCGCAAAGATATGAAATTATAAAGAATTATCAAAGAAGAAGAAGAAAGAAGAAGAAGGAGGAGGAGGAGGAGAAGGAGGGGGAATGAGAAGAGAAGAAGAAGAAGAAGAAGAAGAAGAAGAAGAGGAGAAGAACCTATTTGGTAGAAGAATAAGAAGAAGAAGCTATCTGGTAGGATAACATAAGCGAAGCACGTGAGACTGATCACAGTAACACCTCAGAACTTTGGGCAAAACTCATCATTCCCCTCATAGGGGAAGATGCAGGGTTGTGTACATTAAACTTGGTCGTGCTGTTAGAAAGTACGTCCTTCTTCACTTGATTATAATGAGAAAAACTACACCTGTCTCTTCAATACCACGTTGACCCTCCCCCTACCCTCCCTTCTTCCATTCCGTGTCTATTCATCTGTGTGTGTCTGTCTGTATCGGTTTTTTTTTTTTTTTTGAACTGAAAACAATGGATTTTCCACCCCACCTCCACCCTTCACGCTACACAGGCTGTACAGCTGATGGCATTAAAACATCGAAGTGTCAAGTGTCAAAGTCCCGCTTTTCTGTCTCGCTGTTCTCTCACTCTGTTACTGTCAAAATCCTGCCTGTCTGCCTGCCTCTGTCTCTCACTCTTTGTCACCCCTGCCTCGTTTTGTTCTTGTCTCTCTCTCCTCTCTCTCTGTCTCTCTCTCTCTCTCTCTCTCTCTTCTGTATGTGTGTGTGTGTGTGTGTGTGTGTGTGTGTGTGTGTGTGTGTGTGTGTGGTGTGTGTTCTGTGTGTGTGTGTGTGTGTGTGTGTGTGTGTGTGTGTGTGTGTGTGCGTGTGTGTGCGCGCGCACGCGCGCGCGCGCGCGCGCGTGTGTGTGTGTGTGTGTGTGTGTGTGTATGTGTCACAGGCACGATCAGCGCATCGGCCGCTTGTATATTACGTAAGGGACTAGGATTACCTCCCTTATAGTTTGTTCGGTCAGTGAACTCTTCTCAGTCTCGAACAGACGAGCCCCGACCACTGCCGCTGTCAGACGTTCCTGTCGCTCGCTGTCCAGAGACTTGATTCTTCTTTAATCCCCCCCCCCCCCCCCCCCCCCCCCCCCCTGGAAGGGATTATTGTATCACGGTGCCGCTATGATGTAATGCCTTGACCGGTACGAGGATCCACCCTGGTGAGCGCTGCGGGCTGTCCCTGAGCTGCCTCCCACTTCCCTGAGCGGTAGCAGCCGACATTTTTCCCCCCAGTCGCCTGACCCAGTTCGGCGGTCCTCCTCCTTCTTCGTTTGAAAGCTGCGTTTACCACCGGGCCAGCTTCTTTCATCTCCCCCCCTGGTGTATAGTCGCAGGAGTGGGCTACTTTTGACTCGGTGACCTTCTTTCTCCTCTGTGCGCAGCACATGAGATTGGACTTTTTTATGTGTGGTGTGTTGTCTTCTGCGGTACAGACTACCGCCACGCTTCCTTCCCTCCTCACGGCAGGAATAAGGTCGGAGTATATATTTTCTTTCTAGTATGTGTGTACAGGGACAGCC
>JADBJO010004895.1:107500-112500 GCA_016801955.1 Conus betulinus
GAGCGACAGAGAGAGAGAGAGAGAGAGAGGAGGGGAGGGGAGAGAGAGAGAGAGAGAGGGAGAGAGAGAGGAGAGAGAGAGAGAGAGAGGGAGAGAGAGAGAGAGAGAGAGAGAGAGAGAGAGAGAGAGAGAGAATTAAGGGACAAAATAATGTTTGCCCATTTTCCCAGAGATGCCACACGGCATATACACACGAACAAATCAGTTTTCTTTCCCAAAAGACAGAGGAGGGGGAAAAAAAAAAAAAACGGAAAAGGAGAGATCTTCCACGAACTTATCTTACTAGTTATAGTTATATGCAATACTTGAAATGCGCGCAAAGCAATGGCCTCGAGTCAGTTCTTTGTATTCAGGTGTAACGTTCACGCTCAGCAAAGGTGATAAGAGATCGAGGATAAGAGGAAAGAGAAAGGACGGGGGGAGAGGGGTGGACGTAAGGGAATGTGCTCAGAGGATATGGGATGGAAGGGCGTGTATCTTCTACCACATTGACACCGCCCCTGGGAACGACAGTATATGAAGACGGGCAGCGAAAATGGTAAATTTTATGTCCGACACCGACGAATGTTGAACTCTCAAAACGCTTGACTGAGAACCTGGTGTTCTGTCACTGAACCAATCGTGAAGGAAGTGGTTTTATAACCAATGTGGATAACATATGTGCAGAGCAGAGGGAATTGAACTGAATTGAAGAAAACCTCTCAGAAAAACATGTCAGATTTATTTGTCGTTTGTTGCGTTCGTATTTATTCATTTATATATTTCAGTGTATCATGCCTAGTTGGAATTTATGATTAAAAAAGAAGACATGGTCAACCGTGCTTTCTCCTTCTTTTTCTGTCTGTCTGTTTGTTTGTTTTTCTGCTTGTTTCTTTGTCTGTCTGTCTGTCTGTCTGTCAGTCCCGCTCTCTGTGTCTCTTTCTCTCACTCTCTCGCTTTTCCCTCTCTCTCTACGTCTCCATCTCTCGCTTTCTCTCTCTATCTATCCCTCTCTCTCTCTCTCTCTCTCTCTCTCTCTCTCTCTCTCTCTCTCTGTGTCTCACACACACACACACACACACACACACACACACACACACACACACACACACACATGTATATATATATATATATATATATATATATATATATATATATATATATATGTATGTATATGTACATATATGTATATATGTGTGTGTGCATATGCAAACACGCGTGCACACACACACACACACACACACACACACACACACACACACACACACACACACACACACACACAAGCACACATACACACATATACACACACATATACACAAACACACACAGACGTACATCGCACTCATATGTCTTTGAAACATTCAATGATGTGGACCATTTCTGGGTTGTTTCCCTGTCAGTAATGTTTAATCGCTGCTTGTCGCTCACTTCGAACATACTTCTACGTTCGTAAACCAATATATTATCAATTTAGTCTGATATACGGACTCATACTCCACAAATCCTTTGGTTTTGATATTAGCCTATCCACCCTTCCTCCAGTCTCCTTTCCCCTCCCCCTTCCCTCCCCCTCCTCCCTACCTTCTACACCCTCTACCTTCTCCTTCCTGGCTGAAACAGACTTCTTGTGGAAAGCACTCTGCTTCGCCTGTTATTAAAGACGGTCTATCATATTTGCTGCCATGGGTGGTAGCCCCCCCCCCCCCCCCCCCCCCCCCCCCCCCCCCCCAACATTTCGTTTCCTTCAGTGAGCTTCATAAATCTCCTCACCATTTACCGACGAAAGCGAAAACAAAACAGAACAAAAAAACAAAAAAAAAAAAAAAAAAAAAAAAACGAAAGTCAGAAGAAATAACAGGCATTATCGTAAAGGCGCGTTCAGTGCAGATTAGGTTTTACTACTTTTGGCTACTTTTTACTACTTTTTTCTGATCATAACTATATTTCCAGCTTTGGATTACTTATGGCTACTTGTTATTACTTTGTACCACTTTTATTTTTTTTTGACTTTTTATGTACTTTTTCCACCTTTCCTTCTTTTCATTACAGTTTAATACTTTCCTACTGTTTGCGACTTTTCTCTTTTCGTTAACGTTTTTATTTCTACTTTCCTTAGGTTTTTTTTTTTGCTACTTTTTTTCTTTTCCCTATTTCTCTTCTACTTCCCTTCACGTTTTCTCTTTTCCCTATTTCTTTTCTACTTCCCTTAACTTTTTGCAATTCTTTCGTTAACTTTATTACTGTTTTGTCCTGTATTTTGCTACTTTTCCATCCTTTGACTTTGGTTCCCTACTTTTGACTTCTTTCTCGCATGCTTTACTTCTGTTCCTCCTCACTTTTTACTTCTTCTCTTTCCCCCCCCCCCCCCCCCAGTCTGTTTTAAATTTCCCCTGCATTTTAAAAGCATCCCCCCCCCCTCCCTCATTTTTAAGCAGTTGCAGTAAACTTTTCATTAAGACCCTTCCGAGACGAAGACTCAATCCCTCCCTTTAACAGAACCTTAGACCCCCCTCCTCCTCCTCTCTTGGATGTTGTATTGTTCTCTTTTGTCAATTTCGGAATGACCATTTCATTTTAACTCCCTTCCTTTGAAGATCCACGTGTCAAGGACTTCTGGAGGTCCAAAACTGAAAGGTTCTTCGACTGCATGGCGAGGCTGGATCGGCTGAACATGGCCGACGGCAGTTTTAGGGATAATGCATATCACGTACAATCATGGCCCACAAATCATGCGTTGTGTTCAAAGCAGTGAGCCCGTGCCGCATGTTTCGTCTAATCCCGTTTCACCTAATCGCGTTTCACGAGTCATTCAGTCATTTCACTCAATCATGGTTCATGCAATCACGTTTCGCCTAACCACTTTTCATCCAATATTTACATCGCCAAGCTGTCTATATATTATAATTTACCGCTTCATTTTTAAAAAAATGAAATGGGGCGACATGGGTGTACCCCCCGAGAACAAGTCACCGAATGGTACTGTATTGAGTGTTGTTTTACATTCAATCCTGTTGCGTGACTGCTCCTCACGATAGATTTCTTCGTGTGAACTTCTTTTTTAAATTGTTGTGTATTGTGTATAGTGTTGTATTTTGTGACTACACCATTATAAAAAATTTCTTCGTGTGAATTTTGCATTGCATTGTATATTATTGTATTGATTTGTATTTTGTAACCTCTTCGTCACAATCATCTTTTACTTGTGTGAGATACTGTATTATCCGTATTGTGCACAACTTCGTCATTGAAACTTTCTTCGTTTAAAATGTTACTTGTATTGTATTATATCATATTGCATAGTATTGTACTGTATTGAACTGCATTCTGTATCTTCCTTGTCACAACATTTTTTTTTTGTATGGGATTCGAACTGCTTCTCACAGATAGAAAGCACGTTGGTGTGTTGGACATGTCCCCCAGTTCTCTCTCTCTCTCTCTCTCTCTGTGCTCACATATATTTCAAATTGCGCGCGCACGCACGCACGCACGCGCACGCACGCACGCACACACACACACACACACACACACACACACACACACGCACGCACGCACACACACACACACACACACACACACACACACACACACACACACACACACGTTCGTGTACGTGCATGCAAGTACATATACACACATGGACGCATGCATGCACGCACGCGCTCATACGCACACACACATGCATACACGCGCGTGCGCGCGCACACACACACACACATGCACACACACACACACACACACACACACACACACACACACACACACACACACACACACACACACACACGCATGCATGCACGCCTACTCCCGCACACATTATTCTCATAAAGCTACTAAGAACTATAGACCAAAACCATGCTGAACAACCGTAACAAAAAAAAAAAAAAAAAAATCAAACTAAGATGTAAACTCATCCGACTTCGCGTCCAGTGTTCAAAATGGACAAACAGAAAGAGTATGATTCAGAAATGTTAAGACAGAAAGAGAAGGTGCTTAGTGTGTGTTGTGATGGGAGTTGAAGATTATTTCCCGGAGAACTGATCCGTTTACACGGCAGCTTTAAAGACAGCAGTCTCATGATATACCAAACCCAAGTTAAAGCCACCAGTGTCCACGTGAAATGCTCTGTAAAGAAAATCGACAAATCCATTCCACAAAATATGTCCATGACTGTACTGATATGAAAAGACAATAAATGGCACCGTATATAAGCTAATAACGTATAAGGCATGGTCCAAGGATCCGAGTCTAAGCAACACACACACACACACACACACACACACACACACACACACACACACACACACACTCACACACACACACACTCACACACACTCACACACACGCGCGCACACGCGCGCACACACGCACACACGCGCGAGCGCCCGAGCGCGCGCGCGCTCGCACATACACGCACTCACATGCGTACAAACATAAATAAAGAAACAAACCTACTTGCAGCTTGAATACTGTCTTGATTGAAACACCTGGCTCTTGTCTTTAAGTTTTCAACAGTGCAATTCATGTGACTGCTATTTTTCTTAATGTTTTGATTTCATGTCGAAGACCGTTCGTTGGCTCACCGTTGTTATCGTCCATATCCCCAAAGCGGCGAAAGGAAATAAGCATTGCTCCCTGTTTATTGAAATTATCATCATCATCACTATCAAGAGTAATTATACAGCGCCTATCCTCGGCTAGAGACCAAGATCTAATCTTTCACAATCAATACTAGTTTACACAACGGGCTGCATGCTTGGGAAGAGTCAGCTGAAGAGCTTTCAGCCGAGACCAAGATCTAATCTTTCACAATCAATACTAGTTTACACAACGGGCTGCATGCTTGGGAAGAGTCAGCTGAAGAGCTTTCACCCATGGCGCATACCCTGTGTAACGTGTCATCCCTACCAACGGCCAAACTGGCCTTCTCTTCTGAAAATTGGTCATGGTATTTTACATCTGTGCAAGATCCTATGCGTGCGTTCATTCACGGAAGCTCGGTTTATAGTCTCATTCGAAGG
>JADBJO010004895.1:125000-132500 GCA_016801955.1 Conus betulinus
ACTCAATAACTTTGTATTTGTGGTTCACAAGAGGATCGTTGGTTTTGGTGACTGAGTACGTGAGTCATCTAGTGGTGTCTTTCGCTCAGTAAATTTGGATTTGTGGTTTACAAGTGGATCGTAAACATGTGTGATAAATTGAAGACTGTTCTAAAGTTGCGAGCAGCTGCAAGAAGGTGGGTGACACGTTGTAGTAATAAATTGGATGAAATTTGTTCCAGTTCAGCTTCTGTTATTAATCTTGTTGAATTAACAGATGCAGTCGAAGAGTTTGACAGACGTGTGAATAACTTGGATGAAGCACAGGCTAATGTTGAATTTGAGCTTGATATATCTGAGATTGACAGTGACATTGTCAAGGCGGCAGAGTTTAGAGAAAATGCCAGAATAATACGTTTGAAAGCAGCTGAACTTCTGTCTTCGTCAGCTGAAATTAAAGAAAAATCTAGTTCCAGTGTAGCAGCATCAACCATGTAGAGGCAAAATTACCAAGATTAGAGTTGCCAACCTTTTCAGGTGATGTCACCACCTCTGGATATCATTCTGGGAGCAGTTTCGGGTTGTTGTAGATGAGTCTGATTTGCCAGATGTATCAAAATTTTCATACCTCCGGTCACTGTTGAAAGGTGAAGCCAAAGCTGCCATTGAAGGACTTTCGCTTTCTGGTGGAAATTACAAGGCTGCCTGTGACATTCTTAAACAGCGTTTTTTTGGAAGAAAAGAAAGAATTATTTTTTCACATATTCAAGAGCTGTTGTCCATTGAAGTCCCTTGTCAACCCAAAGTGCCTGTTCTGTGGAAAATGTTTGACAGTCTGTTAACACATGTTCGAAGTCTGGAAACCCTGGGTATTTCGGGTCAGCAGTATGGTGTTGTTTTAACGCCTCTCATCTTGTCTCGTCTTCCTTTGGAGCTGCGTTTGGAGTGGGCCAGAGACGGTGATCAACGAGAAGGTGACCTGCAGTTTCTACTACAATTTCTTCAGCAGGAGATCGAACGGCGGAGAGAACGATCGCAGACCTTCGAGACCCGTCCTGGAACCTCTGGAAAACCTGTCAGTGTCAGTGAAGCTCAACCTGTGGCTACCTGTTCGGCGTTACATTCTGTTGCGGGGACCAGACCTAGCAGACCTGCATGTGTTCTTTGTAAACGTCCTGGACATCAGTTTTGAACAATGTTTTAATCTTACCAAGGCTCCAGTTGAAAATAGAAAAGACATTTTTTAAAGAGTGTGGGGGCATGTTTTCGTTGTTTAACAACAACAAAAGGTCATTCATTCAGTAGATGTCGTGCTAGGTGCCCAAAATGCAGGGGAAAAACATCATGCTTGTTGTGTGTACCAAAACAAGTTTGTTCCTCCCATGATACCACAGCAAGCAATGCAAAACCAAATACTGCATGCACCTCAAACAACACACAGATGCATCTCTTGGTAGGGTGAATGTGTCTAGTGTTAACACTGTTTCTGAAAAATGTAAACATGTTTTGCTGCAAACTGCTAAAGTTTCTGTACAAGGCCAGGCAGGTGTAGCTGAAGCCATTGTTTTGTTTGATACTGGATCTGAAAAATCTTATGTTCCAGTCAACTTGTTGACAAGATTGGGCCTGAATGGGTTGGGTCTCATGATCTTGCATATGCAGCTTTTGGCAGCAATGAAACAAGCAGTGTTGAATGTAGGAATGTGTATAATATGCTTTTACAAGGGCTTGTTGGAAATGTTGTTGCTTTGAGGGCCACAGAAATCCCTATCGATCTGTGTCCCTCTGAGCCGTCCGTCAGTGCCCCAGAGCATGTTGTCTCCTTTGGGAAAGGACATAGAATTTTGTGATGTCCCTGAGGGTAAAGAAGTGAAAGTAGACATTTTGATTGGGCTTGATGCCTACTGGAAGTTAATGACCAGTGAGATGATGTTTTTGTCAGAGGGTTTGGTTGCTCAACGTTCAGTGTTTGGTTGGGTACTGTCTGGTCCAGTACCTGGAGATAAGTCTCTTTCCAGCCCTGTATAGTGTAAACATCTCTCATCAACTGTTTTGTTCACAAATATCTGAATCTTCTTTGAAAAGCATGTGGGACTTGGAAACAATAGGGATACAGGGAAAGCAGCCCCTTTCAGTTGAGCCAGTGTTGGATGATTTTAACAGGTCTATCCAGTCATCAGAAGGAAGGTATGTTGTGTCCCTTCTGTGGAAGAGTGAAGAAATGAAATCTTCACTTCTGAACAATGAAAAGCTAGCCAGGTCTCGTTTAAACTATGCAACTCATCGTCTCAGCAAAAATCCAGAATTAGAGTCCAGGTATCATGAAGTCATCTCTGATATGTTGATGGATGGTATTATTGAAGAAGTTCCTGAGGATGAGGTTGTATGTTCAAAACCCTGTGTTTTATTTGCCACAGTCGTCCAGTAGTTAAAGAGTCTAGTCTAACTACAAAGGTGCGTCCTGTTTTTGATGCTTCCATGAAAGGTTTGAATGGAGTATCTTTGAATGACTGTATGAACACTGGTCCTAACTTGTTTCCAGATTTGCCAGGAATTTTGTTGCGGTTCAGGCGTTGGAAGGTTGCTCTGACTGCAGATATAGTGAAAGCATTCCTGCAGATTCAAATGTGTCCTGAGGATCAGAATGTCCACAGATTCCTTTGGAATGACAAAGGTTCCATCAGAATGATGAGATTTGTTCGCGTGCCATTTTGGAAACAAAGTAGTCCTTTTCTTTTGAATGCTACTGTGAAACATCATTTATCACAGTATCCATCATCTCGTGTGAAAAATGAGCTGCTGTTAGAAAATTGTACATGGATGATTGGCTGTCTGGTTGTGACAATGATTCTGAAGCCTGTGAGATGGTTCAGCAAGCTGATCAGATAATGGGTCAGGCCAAAATGCCGCTGGCAAAGTGGGTTTCAAACAGTGAAAAAGTTGGTGATTTGTTGTGTAGGGAGTTTCAAGATAAGACTGTTGAAACAGAATCTTTCAAGGTCCTGGGAATGCGTTGGTTACCTTCTGAGGATTGTTTTTCCTTTGATGGCCTAGAAGTTTCAAAGGACTTATGTGTCACTAAAAGAGCTGTACTGAGTCTCATTTCAAGGCTGTTTGATCCTTTGGGTTTTCTTATTCCTTTCACCATGAAAGCCAAATGTTTGTTCCAAGAACTTTGGAGGTTTGGATTACCTTGGGATCAAGTTTTGCCAGAGAGTTGAAAGACAGGTTCTTACATTGGGTCAAGGGCCTGGAACTTTTGAAACAGTGGAGAATTCCTCGCAGTTACACTCGTGAGATCCTTTGGAAGATGTATCTGAATTTCAATTGCATGCCTTTGGTGGTGCTGCTTCCCAGTGCTTATGGAGCTTGTGTTTACCTAGGTGAAAAACCATGAAGGCACTTGGAGTTCTTCCCTAGTCATGGCTCGGGCAAAGGTAGCCCCTTGAAGAGGATCAGTTTGCCACGACTGGAATTATTGGGAGCCCTACTTTGTGCAAGACTGGTGGTGTATGTGAGACAGGCATTGAAGTTGCCAGAGGATGTGCCCTGTATCTGTTGGACAGATTCAGCTGTTGTTTGGCCTGGATTCAAAGTGATCCTTACAGGTGGAAGCCCTTTGTTGGCAATAGGGTTGCTGAGATTCAGGATCTCATCAGTCCAACACAGTGGCATCATTGTCCTGGCAAAAACAACTCTGCAGACTTAGTCACTCGTGGCATTTCAGCAGAGGAACTGTTGAATTCTCAGTTTTGGCTGAAAGGTCCTGCCTTTCTGACAACCAGTGCTGATTGTGATTTCATCCATAATGCTGCAAATTCGGTGATGGAGAAAAGGAGGGAGATGAGCTAACAGTCTCTGATATGGTTTGTTCTGAACAATGTAAAATGTCATGTGAAATTCAACGAACACTGATAAATGTGGCCATGGATGAAATGCAATCATCAGTGGTTGAACAAGTTGAACCTGACTTGAATTTGCATGACATTGATATTGAACGTGGAGCAGTTTGACTCGAGCTATGAGAGTGATAGGCTGGGTTCTTCGGTTTCTGTTCAATATCCGATCTTCCAAAGAGAAGAGAAGAGAGGGTGATCTGCAATACACTGAGCTTTGTGATGCAAAGTTTAAAACTTTTGAGGCATGTTCAAGAAAGGGCATTTTCTGAGGAACTGAAAGCACTGAGAAATGGACAAAGAGTTCCTTGTAGTTCTTCCATCTCTAAGTTGTCTCCTTTTGTTGGGAAGGATGGATTACTTCGAGTTCAAGGCAGGCTTCAGGTTTCAGGCTTACCATATGAAGCTCAGCATCCAGTTATTGTACCAAAGGGTCATTTTGCTCTTCTTTTGGCGCGTCATGTACACTGTGCTTTGAAACATGTAGGTGTGAACAGCATGCTCACAGAGCTCAGAAATCAGTATTGGATTGTGGGTGCAAGGCGTATCTGTAAAAGAGTGAAACATGAGTGCATTTCATGTCAGTGTTTAGATGCTCCTCCTGGTTATCAAACCATGGCACCCCCTACCTGAGCTTAGAGTGAAAGAAGCTCCCCCTTTTCTGTGACAGGAATTGATCATGGAGGACCATTGTTTTGTTGTGATTTCCCTGGAAAGAAGTTTTATGTTCTTCTCTTCACATGTGCTGTGATCAGAGCAGTTCACTTAGAGTTGGTTGATTCTCTGTCTAGTGAAACAACTGTCATGGCTTTGCGTCGTTTCTTTGCACGTCGAGGCATGCCTTCGGTACTCATGTCAGACAATGCAAAGGGGTTTTTGGCTGCCAGAGATCATTTGAGGAGAATTTGGGGTCCAGATGCTCCTGATTGGAATGTATTCCACCACGTGCGCCATGGTGGGGAGGATGGTGGGAAAGGCTTATAGCCTCCATGAAGTCGGCCTTGAAAAGGTCAGTAGGCAAAAGGTTTCTTACCAGGCTGGAATTAGAAACCATTTTACATCAAAGTTGAAGCTTGCCTTAATTCTAGACCTTTTGACGTTTGTTGGAGACGAATTAGATTCAGGGGCCCCCTTGACTCCTTCTCATTTTCTTTTGGGTAAATCTCCTCATCACAAACTAGCTGTGGATACAGGAGATGTTGTTGTTCAACCCCAAGATTAGGACATTCTGCTCCTCAAGACTTATCTAACGCTTAGTCTGTATATTTTGACATCGTGAATGCGGCTGATGCTTTGTGTGAGGAAAAAAAAAAGAAAACAAGTCAGACGTGTATACAGAAAGCTAAGATACCGCTGATTACATTTGTTTCTTTTCTTCTTTTCTTCCACCGCTGAAAAACTCTGCCCACAATGTTAGATTTTTTTTACGGCACGAACGTTGAAACATGTTTGTTAACATAATCCTCTAGACAAATCGTTGGTAAGAGATTACATTTTATTGCTATTATTCATCTTATCTTCAAGCAATATCAACCCAAGGTCTATTTTCCACAAACCCAGAACAATTCCAGAACCCTTAATGTGCACTGATGAAACGGCACAGAATTATTACTCCACATCTATTGAATCAGTCATAGCGAGCCTTCTAAATGCTGTTGCAGAAGTCCCCATGCAAAGTCTAACAGAATTGTGAACAACATCGTGAATGTCGGAAGCACAACAGTAGCAATGAAGCAGACCAGTGTGACTGCCGTGTCAGCAAAAAACTCCATGGGAGAAACCATGAACTATTTGGAAACGCAATGCACTAAAATTCTGGCATTTCCCGGATTCGGCTTCACACTCACGACAGACGGTCGCTGTTCAACAGAAATCAAGGTCAGATTAGCTCTTGCCATCAGCCATGGCAAAGTTCACAAAGCTGTGGAGACGCAATAAGATCATCTTCCCTAAACAAATATAGCTATACAAAACCCTCGTCCTCTTAATCTTCCTGTATGGGCGTGAGAGCTGGATCTTGAGGGCAGAGTTGGAGAGAAGGATCCAAGCCTTTGAAGTGAAGGCATACAGAAAACTGCTCCACATCTGGACAGAGCACAGAACCAACGACTCTGTCCGAGAGCAGGTGGCTACACTGGCATGACCACAGCACCCCGTACTGGCTACAGTTAGGAGGAGAAAGCTGATGTTGTTTGGCAACGAAACATGACACGACTCGCTGGCAAAGACAACCCTGCAAGGCGCGCTTAAAGAGGAAAGCGCGGAGGCTGGCAGAGAAAGCTTGTCGAAGAACGTGATAGAGTAGACAAACCTGAGGCTGCCAGAACTCCTGCGAGAAGCAGAGGACAGGCCGCGATGGAGAAGGAGATTGATGGAGTCGTCCCTCATGTCCCTCCTACGACCACTTAGGTCACGGGAATGAGAAGGAATTAATCCACGGCCAAAACCACTTCCCGTCGGGCGAGAAAGGTCATGTACCCAAACCCACCCAATGGGGAATAGATCTGGACTGACTTTCCTTTGTTCCAAAATCACTCTCCTCCTTCAAAACTCTCAAAGTGTCCGGAATTGTAATATATGTCAATCAAAGCACATGGTATCTGATTTTGAGAGGGTGGGGATAGGAGGGAGTTATTGCGGACCAGAGTCAGCCTATCCCCCACTCTGTTTCAAACTCTCTCTCCACAGTAAGTAATTTGGGGCATATGGTCCTGCGACTTCCAATAGAGTAATAAATGCACGTGGTCCTTTCCATCGCCACCTACCGCCTCCTCCCCACCGCTCCCCCGTCACTTAGGGCGGGTAGATTTGGGCCCGTGCCTATATGTACTCTACGGGGTGGTTCTGTGCCAGGTTTAAAATCGCTCACTGATGATTGGTTATGGAACAGAGTCGGGGGTAGACCCCCACCCTCCTTCCCCCCTCCATCGAGTTCAGCTGTAACATACTTTGATATTTTTTTGTCGTTTGGATCAGTTTGAGAATGTGCAAGGCAGGGAGTGATTTTTGTAACAGTTGAATTTTCCAGTTACTCCCTTTTAAATCCTTCTCGGTGCACATTCCCTGAAAAAAATAAATCGCTCGCTATGTGAAATAAAGCAAAAGGATGGAAATGAAATACATCCATGTATCTTTCCTTGTGACAATGAAGAGTTGTCAGTCCTGTAACTAATATATCTCTTTACTGTTAAAAGGTTAGACAGCAGATCGACAAGAAACTCTCAAAGTCGAGTAAACACTTAGTTTTTCCTTTTTCTTTATTCTTTTTCTTTGTGTTTTGAAAGACTATGCATTTAACAACCCATGTAAACGCATCTGATTATGTAAAACGATTCCATTTAAAAGTGCTGCCACGAATAGTGGACTGCCTTGACTGAAAGCACCTTCTTTTTGCTCCAGTGACAGCTCGTCACTGCTGATTTCGCACGCTTAGAGGGTGATTTGGGACGCTGGCAATGCGCAGTCAGGCTCCGGGAAAGGGCTAAGTCTGGTTCTGGGCCCTGGAGACTGGTCAACGGGATGTCTCTCTCACCCCAACAGTCTCCACAGGGATGTGAGGAAGCCTGCCAAGTCTCTCTGTCTGTCTGTCTGTCTGTCTCTCTCTCTCTCTGTGTCTCTCTGTGTC
>JADBJO010004895.1:145000-152500 GCA_016801955.1 Conus betulinus
TATAATGTTCAATGTCTCTTCCCCCAAACTCAGGTCTAGGGTTTCATGTACTCTGTCTCCTAGGTTTGATGTCTCCACTTCCCCTCATCCCCAGGATTTTTTTTTATCCTCTTTCCATTAAGTTGGGCGCCTCTCTGCCCCACTCCCAGGGATTCTTGTCTTTTATTCATCCCCAGAGGATTTCGCGTCCCCTTTCAACAAGGTTCGTGTGTCTCTCATGCTCTCTCCATCGAGTTCCGGGTACACCCCCGACAATCCCCTACACACACCCTGCCCCTTGGGTTGTGTATCCTCTGTCCATTCCAGCATATGGTTTTGTGCCCTTCTTCATTTTTCTTTGTCTTAATAGGGATCATCGTCTCCTTTACTTTACGGATTTAGTGTATTCCATGGTTAGTGTTACCTTCATTAAAAGGCCTTTGTGTCTTCTTTGTAATAGTTTGGTATCTTTTCCATTCACAGATTATGTGGCTTTCTTTCTGAGGAGTTGGGGTCTGTCCTAGGGTTTAGTGCCTGTTTTTTTCTACCTCCTACTAGCTGCTTTGGGTTTCAATGTCAATATTCTGTGAAATAAGGATACAAGACACAGGAATACCAGAGGGAATATTTTTCTGAAAAGACATGGAGGGTTGGCCCGAGCTTCGTAGCAGGCCTCATGATTCGGGGGGTCAGGAACATGGACGCATGCTTTCAGACTCCTGGCTGGGGCTGAGCTGCAGGGAAGCCGTGAAATTCTTCTGTCCATTTCCTAAAATATTTTCTGGTGCAAACCTGGTATCTCCCAATCAGAGTATCGTTTAATCCACGGGAAGTCTGACATGGAAATCGGCGTCCACTTGTGGATCATTTAATAGATTTCAATAGCCTTCCTTTATAGAATTTAGTGTCATCTTTCATACAGTGTTTAGTATTTTCCTTTCAAAGGAATTGGTGCCTCATGGTTTGGTGTGTGTTTTTTTTAATGAAGGATTGTTTTTTTACGGAGGGATAGCGTTGTCCTTTCAGAAGGTTTAGTTTCCTCTTTTCACAGCGTTAGTGTCCTTTTTCCTAAGATTGTCTTTTTTCCCACAGGTTTTTGTGTCCTCCTCTCACAGGGTTTAGCGTCATTTTCTTCCGCAGGCTTTCATGTCGTCCTATAAGATTTAGGGTCTCCACTCACCCCAGGCTTTCACATCTGTAAGGCTTGAGTGCCTACCCACCTCTTTCCATCCCCAGGCCATCGTGTAGTATATCAGGCTTCAAGCTTAGGGTCTCCCCTCCCCCCAGGCTTTCGTTTGGATTTCCTATAGTGTTTTCCCCTATAGGCTTTTATGCCCTCTTTTTTTGCAAGGCTTAGTGCTGTATCCCCATCCCTTTCCCACCAATGCTTTTCGTGTCCTTCTGTTAAGTGTAGTGTTTTCTTTATCCCCCGCTTGCTTTCGTGTCCTCTTTATAGCAGGTTTAGTGACTTGTCTGATCCCACAGGCTTTTATGTCCTCTTTTTATAAAGCTTAGTGTCCCCCAGGCTTTCACGTCTACTTTTTAAACGGCTTAGTGTCTTATTCAAGTGGGATTCGTGTACGTTTTTTTATGAAGATTAGCCCCCCCCCCCCCCCCCCCCCCCCCCCCCCCCCCCCCCTCTCCCCCCTGCGCTCCATCCCACAGGGTTTCATGTCCTCTTTCTCTACGGTTTAGTGAAACTTTTCCCACCATTGGGTTTCATGTCGTCTTTCTGTATGAGTGTTTCATTGTCTTTCCCATATCCCACCTCCCCCTTCCCTGTCTGTGGTTTTGTACTCTTTCCACAAAGTTTGGTGCACCCACCCCCTCCTGTCTCCTGATTTCATGCCCTCTTTCTTTAAGGTTCGGTGCCTCTTTATCCCTAACACGGTTCCGTGTCCTCTTTCTATAACGTTCTTCTGGCTCTCCCCTCCTTCTCCCCAACAGGGTATTGTACCCCCATCCTTTAATGTTCAGTGTCTCCTTTCCCCCACAGGGTTTCGTGTCCTCTTTCCGTAAGGTTCTCTGTCTCTTCCCATTCCACCCCACTGCTCCCCTCCATCCAGTTTGGTCTTGTGTCGTCTTTCTGTCAGAAACGATGTCTTTCTTTCCCCCGTCGCTTGAGTATCTCACTTCCATCATGTTCAGCATTTCAGTTCATCGCCACAGGGTTTCATGTCCTCTCTTGAGGTTCGATTTAGTTGTCTTTTTTTGCTCTAACAGGATTTTCTTTATACAAAGTTTGGCGTCTCTTCCCCATCCCCTACCCCAGTCCAACGTTTCATGTCCACATTCTACAAGGTTCAGTGTCTCTTTTCCTCCCATCATAGGGTTTTGTAATCCCTTTTTGTAAAGTTCAGTATCTCCTTCTTCCCTTCCCAGTGGGGTCTCGCGCTTTCTTTCTACACGTTTTGATGTCTCTTTTCCATGTACAGTGCTTTGTGTCCTCGTTCTAGAAGATTCAGTGTCCTCTTTCTATAAGATTTGTGTGTTTATTTACGCCACAGAGGGTTTCATGTCTTTTTTGTTCTATCTGACTCAGTATCTCTACCCCCCCCCCCCCCCCCCCCCCAGGGATTTGTCTCTCTTAGATTTGGCTAATTCTCTCTCCCCCTCTCCTTGTGCCTTTTCTATAAAGTTTAGTATTTTTTCTCTCTTCCTATAAGGCCATCCCCCTCCCACCAAGAGACTTTTCATGTTCTCTCTTTTGGGTTTTGTGACTTATGACCCCCCCTCCCCCCTGATCTCCTTGGCTTTCATGTCCTCTATCAGGCTTAGCGTCTTTTTTCCCCCACAGGCTTCCGTGTCCTCGTTTTAGAAGGCTTAGTGTAGCCCAGGCTTGGTGTGTCCATTTTTAAAAGGGCCTACTGTCATTGTTTCTCGCCTGGTTTCATGTCCACTTACTATAGAGCTTAGTGCTTCTCTTCCACCCCTTCCCTCACCAGGGTTTCATGGCTTCTGGAAAGCTCAAAAACACTTTCCCACCACTGGGTTTTGCGTCACCTTGACATAAGGTGCGGTGTCCTTCCCTCCCTCCCCTCCCCCCCCCCAAAAATCCTACCCTCCCTCTACCCCAGGTTTCATGCCCTTTTTCTATAAGGTTTGGTGTTTCCTTCACCCGACTTTCCATAGTTTCTCTGTCTCTTCTCATTCCACCTCATCTTCTCCTCTCCTCCTCCATCCACCCCAGTTTTATGTCGTCTTTCTGTGAGAATCAATGTCTCCTTTTCCCCCAGGCGGTTGAGTATCTCATTTTAATTAGGTTCCTCTCATAAGGTTCGATGTTGTCGTCTCTTTTCGCTCCTACATGGTTCTCTTTCTACAAAGTTTGGTGTCTCTTGCTCATGCCCCCACCCCACCTCCTTAACGTTTCACGTCCTCTTTCTGCAAGGTCAGTGCCTCTTTTCATCCATCACTGGGTTTTGTGTTCTCTTTGTGTAAGGTTCAGTGTCTCCTTCCCCCATCCCCTCCCTGCAGGTTGTGCGCCCTTCTTTCGTGTCTCTGTTCCATGAGCAGGGCTGTGTGTCCTCTTTCAGGTTCAGTGTCCTCTTTCTGTAAGGTTTGGTATCTCTTTCCCCCAAACAGGTTTTAACGTCTTTTTTACTATAAGATTCAATATCTCTAGGCTTTCGTGTCCTCTATCAGGCGTAGTGCACTAGTGTCTTTTTGACTCTGCAGGCTTTCATGTCCTCTTTTAATAAGGCTTAGCGTCCCCCATGTCTAGTGTACTCTTTTTAAACAGCGTAGTACCTTTTTATCTCACACGGTTTCAAGTCCACTTACTGTAAGGCTTAATGTTTCCAACCTCACCCCTTTCCCTCAACGGCTTCGTGTTCACTTCCTATAAGGCTTAGTGTTTTCCCATTCACCCGTTCCCTCTCACAGTCCTGACATGGCCCATTCCGGTCGGCAGGGCTACAAGCAACATTACCTCCCCATCCCTCACCAGGGTTTGGTGGCCTCTTTCTGGAAGGTTTGAACACTTTCTCACCACTGGGATTTCATCATCTTACCATAAGGCACCGCCCCCCCCCCCCCTACACACACACACACACACACACACACTCGCACCACTCCATCCTAGGTTTCGTGCCCTTTTTCTATAAGGTTTGGTATCTCTACCCCAAACAGGGGTTTGATTCCTTTTTCTATAAGTTTCTATTAGTGTCTATTCTACACACACACACACACACACACACACACACACACACACACACACACACACACACAAACGCGCGCGCACCTTCGCCCCTAAACGGTTTTGTGTCCTCTTCCTACAAAATTCGTGAGTTTCGTCCCCCTCCTACACTCACAGGGATTCTTGCTGTCTTTCTATCAGGCTCAGTTGTCTGATTTCCAGCACCCCCTACAGGGTTTTGTGTCCTCCTTTTATAAGATTCCGTGTCTCTTCCCACTCCTCGTATTTTTCTGTCCTCTGTAACAATTCATGTCCCTCTCTTTCTCCTCTGGATGGATTCCTGTCCCCGTTTTATGAGGTTCAGTGTTTCTTCCCCGTCTCCCTTTCCTCCCACGAGGTGTCCCCCCCCCCCCCCCCCCCCCCCCCCCCCCCCCTCCTCCCGTATTTGGCGTCCATTTTCTATAAGAGTCAGTGTTTTTTTTTTTTCACGCCGCAAGGTTTCGAGTTTTCTTTTATATGATTCGGGTGTTTTTTCTGCAGCAGGCTTTTATGCCCTCTTTCTGTTAGCTTCTGTGTCTCTTTTGCCCATCGTAGGGTTTCGTGTGTTCTCCATTTATACGATTCGGACCCATCCACCCCCTTCCTGTCTCCCCAGGGTTTTGTGTCCTATTTCTATAAGGTTCAGTGTCTGTTCCACTCTCCCCCCCCCCCCCCCCCCCCCCCCCCCCCCCACACAGTTTTGTGTCCTCTTTCTACGAGGCTAGGCGTCTCTCTCTTCACCTTACCTAAGGTATGATGTGTGGTTCGGGTCCTCCTTATACAAGGGTAGTTGCCTATTCAACATTTCCCCCTCCTCTCCCTCTCGTCCGCCTGTAGGTTTTGTGTCGGGTTTTACGAGGTCCAGTGTCTCTGTTCTCCCCAGAGTGTTTCCTGTTCTTCATGTACAAGATTAATGTCTCCCTTCCCCCTCCTCCACCTCTGAAAAGATTTCGTAGTTTCCTTGGGGAGGAGTTAGGGTCTGTCAAAGCGTTTAGTGCCTGTCGTTTATGCGTCCTACATAGCTGCTTTGGTTTTCAATGTTGGTATTTTTTGAAGGATTTAGTGTCATCTTTCATATGTTGTCTATCATTTTCCTTTCAAAGGGGTTAGTGCCTCATTGTGTGGTGTGATTTTTCATGCCGGAATGTGAATTTATGAAAGGTTAGTGTTGTCCTTTCAGAAGGTTTAGTTTTCCTCTGTTCAGGGGCGTTAGTGTCTTTTTTTTTTCCGTAACTTTGTCTTTTTTCACTGGTTTTCGTGTCCTCCTCCCATAGGGTGTAGTGTCATTTTCCTCCGCAGGCTTTCATGTCGTCCTATAAGATTTAGTGTCTCCCCCTTTCCCCAAGCTTTCACATCCTATAAGGCTTGAGTGTCTACCCACCTCTTCCGCCACCAGGCCATCGTGCAGTCTATTATGCTTGAGGCTTAGGGTCTCCCCTCCCCTGGGCTTTCGTTTGGACTTCCCCAAAGCCGTAGTGTTTTTTCCCGACAGGTTTTCATGCCCTCTTTTGGTGAGACTTTGTGCCCCTTCCCATCAAGGGTTTTCATCTCCTCCTATTGGGCATAATGTCCTTTTCTCCCCTACAGGCTTTCGTGACCGTTTTATATCGGTCTTGTCTCTGACCCACAGCTTTCGTGTCCTGTTTTCATAAAGTTTAGTGTTCCCATCCTCCCTCCCCCCACTGCTCCTGGCTTTCATGTCCACTTTCTAAAGGGCTAGGTGTCTTTATCCGACAGGGATTTGTGTACACTTTTTATGAAGGCTAGTTCCCCCCCCCCCCCCCCCCACCCCGCCCCGCCCCCCCTTACCCCCCCCCCCCCCCCCCCCTTCATTCCCTTCCGTGCACTCTCTTTCTTTAAGGTTCAGCGTCTCTCTTCATCCCCAACACGGGGGTTGCAACCTTGTCGTGGTCGGAGGGCTTGCGCGGTCTAGGGATCCCTCAGGCTTTGGTGACAGGAGCATAAGTACTCGAATAAATGGTTTAGTTCTTGTTAGTGTCCCACTTTTTAAAGGGCTGAGTGTTATTGCATTCTCTCAAACGGTCTTGTGTCCACTTCCCTTACGACTTAGTGTCCCCCCCCCCCCCCCACCTCTCTCCCTCACCAGGGTTTCGTGGCTTCTGAAAGGTTAAAAAACTCTTTCCCACCACTGGGTTTTTGCGCCATCGTACCATAAGGTACGGAGTCCTCCCCTCCACCCCCCACACCCCACTCTCTCTCTCTCTCTCACTCACCCTCCACCCTAGTTTTTGTGTCCTTTTTCTATAACGTTTTGGTGTCTCTTTACCCCAAACAGGTTTTGGCTCCTTTCTTTTTTCTCTCTCTCTCTCTCTCTCTCTCTCTCTCTCTCTCTCTCTCTCTCTCTCTCTCTCTCTCTCATCTATCTCTATCTATCTATCTATCTATCTATCTATCTATCTATCTATCTATCTATCTCTCCCACCCCTCAAATGGTTTCGTGTCCTCTTCCTACATTATTCGTTATTTCACCATCTCCCCCTCACACACACACACACACACACACACACACACACACACACACACACACACACACACACACACACACACACACACACACACACACAGGGATTCTGGTGACCTTTCTATAAGGTTCAGTTGTCTCTTTTACCCCACCCCTTGCAGAGTTTTTGGTGTTGTCCTTCTATATGATTCTCTGTCCCTCCCCACCCTTCCCGTCTTCATGTCCTCTTTCTGTAAGAATCCAAGCCTCTTTCTCCTCTGGATAGATTCGTGTCTCCGTTCTATAAGGCTCGATGTCTCCTGCTTCCCCCCCCACCCCCACCCCGATTTGTCTCTACCTGCCACCCCCCTAACCCCCCGTTCTCTTACCCTGTATTGTGTGTCTATTTTCCATAACAATCGGCGTCTCTTTTTCACGTCACAGGAATTCATGTTCTCCTTTTACAGGTTTGGTTGTTTCTCTTCCCCAACAGTATATATATATATATAGACAACGGAAGTGTCAAAACACTTGATGCTGTTATACTAAGACCATAAGCTCACAGCTTTTCACACAGTCTGATTTTGTGCCGTACAGGTCGGAGACCTTGTTTTGAGGTCAAAGCAGCTGTGGACCTTGGTTTAGGATGAATCAGACAAGGAACAGGGGATGGGGTTGGATGAGAAAAGGGTGCTTACAGATATAAGAAAAATCACTCCTGCTGGTACAGGCATTGACTGGAAGGAAGCAAGGCTGAAATTGTTCTGCCCATGTTATTGTTGTCTTGATGCCTATTTGTAGGTCACTCCAAAGAAACCTAGCAAACGTTTGTACTGTGATTAAAGAGAATGCACACTTTCACTGGTTGAATTCCAATTATGTA
>JADBJO010004895.1:162500-165000 GCA_016801955.1 Conus betulinus
CATGGTGTGAGTGAGTGTTGTGTTTCTCTGGTCAGTTGGAGACTGCGCGTTCTCGAAGGTCGGATGCTTCCAAACAATGTTAGCAGGGTCAGGTGGAGCACTGGTAACTTCTGCTTTAGTTTTGTATATTTTCGACAGGACGACAGGACGCTAGTGGGTAAACTTTGATTGAACCTATTAGTAGGTTCGAGATCTAGATTAGATCAAACGTCTGCGATACGTGACACCAGGAAACAAAAGAATTAACGATCGGTACCTAGAATATTGAGTCCAGCTTTATCTTTGCGTAAGCTCTGGCATTCTTTGTTGTACTACCTTTTTATGCCATAAGAGCTTCATGCTAGCAAGTCATCAGCTGAGGTTGCTCTTGGCTGGCTTAAGAAACACCACTCAGCTGGACTCAAACTGGACAGCCACCATGGCAGAAAGAAATGGTAGCGAATGTAAGTCTGAAAACGAAATTCAGAAAATACAATAACCACCCTGAAATTGTTATTCATATGCTGAACACATTAGATTATGTAGAAAAGAACCCCACGCCACATTATTTCCGACAAAAAAGGGAAACACAAACAAACAAAAATAGAGGCCGAGAAGAAACGGAGTGAAGACCATTGGAAAAGAAGGAAAACACGACACCGCACAGAAAAAAAACAGAATAGAAGGCTTAAAGCATAATTCCGTGTCGGAAGAATTGATTGCGAATGACGAAGAGATTCTCTCATTAGCACATAAGACAAACAATTTCTCAGATATTTGAGTGACAAATCAGCGGAAAAAAAAAGAACAGCGAAAAGTGTGGCCACATCTCTTGCCAAGTTAGTTGAGAAGAAGCTCGCTGACAAACAGTCTGCTGAAAAACTCTGTGGCAGGATGGAAAGTGCTAAAGGGCAGAGAAACTGTCAGCAGCTCATTGTCCCCTCGGCTAGCCCGGTGATCTGCCCTTCTCACGCGATGTGGGAAGAGATCTGTTGCTGTCACAGATAGCAGCGTGCTGCCGTGAAGGTTTTAACAGCCTGCACCAGACCTCTGACTCCAAGCCCTGCGAAAGCATCAGCGATACAAATACTGATAGGCTTGTGTTGCAGAAACGCGCCCCCAGGGAGATTTGTCTCATAGCTGCAGGCCGTTAGGTCTTATTTGAACAGTGAACTGGCTGGGGTTTTGTTCAGACTCTGTCCAGATTTAAGCTACCGGTGGTTTTGAAAGAAATCAAAGATCTTGAAATAATATGGTCCAGTGTAGTCGCTTGATCAAGTGATTTCAAAAAAAACAAACGACAGGAGGAGGGGCTTGGCTTTCTATGGAATCAGAATTTCACATCAAATATTTAGAGTTGAAAGAAGCTTTATTCGGATAGGAACGTTTTTAAACATCAACTGTCTGGGAAACGTGTGCATTCTGATTGACGTCCGATCATTGCAACTAAATTGTTTTGTATCTGGCAGTAGAGTTTATCCCAAGGGTATGCTTACCAGCAACACGCACCCCAGGGAAAGAAAACAGCCTCTAACAAAAATTCCAGCCAAACAAATCTGGATGCAGAATGGGAACTTTTTAGCCTAATTGAAACCATTATCTCAGATGGTGTTGACTCTAAACATAACCTTTTTGTTTCACGATTGAATAATCAGGGTGCAAGGGTGCAAGTTAATGTGTGGCAAATATCACGAGAGGCACCTTATTGGCTTATAGATTTTAAAGACAGACAAAACAGTTGGCAGTCATCCGACAACGTGTAGATTACGTTCAATTACTTTTTGAGAAGAGATTCTCACTGTCAAAATAACAAGAAAAACTGTAAGTGAAAGATGTTTTAAGTTATTGAGAATATCTCCTGACATCGATAAGTTGTCCATGACAGAGCTAACGCAACGCACTTGTCAGCTGATAGGCCTACTCACAGGGCAGAGAAAAACAACGCTTTATGTCCGTAAAAGAATTAATATTAAACTGTTTCGAAATTTGGTGTACGCCTGAACAGCAGAAATAAGGACGTTTAGGGATAAACTTTCGCTGTGTTTAGGTTCATTATAGTTTGTACAAAACCAGTGACTTCGACAAAGGTCTAGCCTGGTCTAAGACTTACCAAACCTCACATGCCAGAGAGTGCAGACACCATACCACACTGGATGAAGTTGGTACTTGCAGAAGCAGGTATCAACACAGAACATCTTGCTACTCACAGGTCGAGTAGTGTAGTTACTGCGGCTGCTGTAGCAAAAGAGGGATCAGTTGCAGTCAAAGGGGGCGTAGCCTTATCAATCAAAAGTGTGCGGTCATGCGAACATCACGAATCAGTCTACGTACGAACGTTGCATATGGTCAGTCTGTTCCCAGCAGTTGGCAAGATGTGGATTGTTCTCTTTCTATTCAGACAGAATTCTGGCAAAGCGTGTGCGACGGAGAGGAGATGGCGGTGGTAGTTATCGCGGTAGGGCAGGAGTTGTGGGGGTGGGATAGGGGTGTGGGCCGGGATAGTAGTGTTTTGCCCGTGTGA
>JADBJO010004895.1:170000-181739 GCA_016801955.1 Conus betulinus
GGTGATCTGACTTGTCCATTATGCAAAAATGGAAAAAAAGAGGACGAACTTCATTTTGTTTTATGTTGTTGTCAATTATCCAGTCTAAGAGCTATATACCAACAAAAATTTTCCGAGGATCCCTGTCAGTTTCGGTTAAGCCTGCTAATGGCATCTCAGAATGAAAGCATAGTAAGAAATTTCTCAGTTTACTTATTCAAAGCATTTCAGTTTAGATCAGTCATGACTTCGTGACAGAGTAGTCCATCCAGTTCTTCTTGTGTTCTCTATAAGGGGGGGGGGGGGGACATGACAGATATGTCCAACTAAAGATGAACTCTTTGGCTGTGGTGTTTCTGGTTGGTTGCGGGGGCCGGTGTTTGTCTGGGGTCGGGTGGCGGGGGGTTGGTTCGGGGGTTGGGAATGTCGTGGGGGTGTGGTGGGGTGGGTGGGGGGCGGGGGGCCGTCGAGCTGGGGGGTCGCCGCGGGTGTTCGGGGTTGCGGGGTTGGGGTTGGTGGTGGGGGGGGGTTTGGTTTGGTAGGAGGGGGTCGGCCGGGATGGTTAGAGGTCGTGCGCGGATGAGAGGGGGTCGTGCGTCGGGGGACTCTCCCCAACTCGGTCGCCTCCTCGTCTCGGGGTCGGATCTCTCCTCTCTCTCGTCTCTCCATACTTCTGTTGTACATTGGGGATGATTTTTGAAGATTTTCCGAACATATATTAAAAGAACAAAGTTACAAGGACACGACTGATGACCACGTGGTTTAATGTGATCAGATAACAGGAGGAATAATCCTTGTAAGACAGGGCGTGATAGGAAACACAGTCGAGAATTGTAAAAAATGTGCTGGACCCAGGACCAAATAGTGGAGAAAATGTTTAATTCTAACTCTGTTGTAGTTGTTACCTAGGTTAATCTTTTTAACTCTCGATGTTTGGATAGGGAATTCTTTTCAGAATCTTGGTCCAAAATCTATAAAAGTTCCTCTTTCACAGAAAGGTGGTGTAGTAACAATTCCTGATATAAAAATATCGGGCATTGCACTGAACAAAGCGTTATAGTATAATGTATACGCATGTAGGTAGTCACATAAAAGAAGATTAAAAGTATGGGCAGAAGAGAAAGGAGAAAGGAGAGAGACTAGAGAAACATGTTGGATTTCGATACAATAGATCACAATAGTTTTACTCTGCGCGCCCTTAGTACAATTGTATTTTGCGTTTTATTGATTTCCTTGACGGAGAAAGCTCTCTTCGATTCAGTCAACAGAAATGTTCAATAGTTATTTTTGAGGAGAAAAAAAAAAAAAGTGTTGTAAATGGGGAAGGTCGTTATACAGATGTTCATTGGAATTGGCATGTGTCTGTGTTCTTGCATGTGTTCGAGAGAGGAAGGAGCTTGTAGGTGATTATTTCAGCTGCCCCCACCCCCCACCCGGGAGGTAAACAGGGGGTGTCTGCTTAGCCCATTGTTTGCTTACATTCTTCATAAATGAATTAGCGGCAGAGATTTATCGGGGGAGAGAACATGAAATACAAATGTTACCTGGTGCTGCTGACATATTTCTAATGCCTTTCGCTGATGATATTATCTCCTCGCAGATACGCCTGTTGGCTTGCAGAATCAATTAGACACTTTGAACAAAGGAATCAGGTTGAAATTAACAGTGAATCTAAACAAAATTACTGCAACGGTTTTTAGAATGGCGGTTGATTTATCAAAATATGAAAAGATGATGTTATGGTGGAGTAGAAGTGTAAGTGACAAGTAGCTATAAATACCTTGGGATGTTCTTCACAAACAAAATTAAGCTGAGTAAGTGCTGGCTCGAGATGTGCAGAAAAGGAAAGGACCAGGTGTCATCGATTGTTTTGAGAACTTATGAAGAGGAATTGAACTCTAGTGATGTAAATCTATTTGTGGGAAATTATTTCGATTTACAGATACAGCCTATTTTGATATATGCATCAGAAGTGCGGGGCATGTTGGATAATATCAAAATGGAAAAAAAAAGTTCATACCCTATACGTACGAAAAGCGTATCATACACTTAACACTTACCCTTGCAAGCATCATCAAATGAAATGGTTTACGGCGGAAAGTGGACGATATAGCCTGTCTTCATTGCCACTTACGTTAGATGTATTGACTAATACTGGTTGAAAATAAAAAACAAGCCTACCAATAAGCAGACTCTGCGGTCAGGCTATGAAATGCTAAAGGAATGCTGCAATATGAATGTGGAAAATTTAACTGGGTTTCCCATGTTAAGAAAATATTGACAGAGAATGGTTTTGGGCATTGTTTGGATGGTTCACAAGGATCACGTCAGTAATATAAGGCAATTATGCCTTTCCTGAATTAAAGATTTAAAGGACGTTTAATTTGTTGTTAATATAAACAAAACTAGCATGCTGGCTAGGCATGGATGGGAAATGGTAAAATAACGACGTATGGGTTCTATATTTAATAGCAATCTCGAAAGCGAAGTAGAGATATATTAAGATGTAACGCAATATCATAAAAAGATAAATATAGTTTTAGCAAAGTTTTGAACCAGAACGCTCGGTATCAACCGCAACCAAACCAAAAATGGTTCGCGAAATCAAATAATAAATCTTGTCCTGTGTTTAAAGAAAGAGGACCGTGTTGAGGAAAAGAAGTAAATTTTGTGTTTGATTGTGCCCAGCATTACGCCAATATCCGTAGAGGTAGAGGGTGTACGGCTTTTCAATGAATGAAGTTGCTAAAAAAGAAATCTATTAAAGTAGCAATTTCTTGCAAGTGAAAACGGAGAGGGAATGTAGTAGAAGTGGTGCGACAGTAGAAGTATGTCACAGAAGCGAGTAGCATTTCGTAGACGCCTATCAAGAATGAGTAATATAAGCACTCTGTCCTTTAATAATACATCGGCTTTCAGTATTACGTTTATTACCTGATATCTAAGTCAAATGGTTATAGTCATGTATGCGATTGTCGCGCCGTCGCCGCAGTTAGGGTCGTCACCCGGGGTCACAGCGCGTTGTGCGTGCGTAACATACAATAATGTGTGTGGGAGGTGCATATGTGTGTGTTGGGTGTGTGGTGTGTGGTAATAAAAATGGGTGTGTGTTGGTAATTGTGTTGTGTGTGTGTGTGTGTGTTATAAAATGTTAACCCAGAAACCACCTGACGCGTGCGTGTATGTGATAGTGTGTGTGGTGTTTGGTGTGTGGGTGTGTGGGGTGTGTGGTGTGAATTGGGGTGTGAAAATGGTGTGTTGTGTGTGTGTGGTGTGTGTGTGATTAGTGTGTTTTGTGGTCGTGCGTGATATGTCATGGGGTGTGTGTGGTGTGTGTGGGTGTGTGTGTGGTGGGTGTGTGTGTTTGTGTGTGTGTGTGTGTTGTGTGTGAATCGTGGTGAGGTTTTTGTTTCGGTTGATCTTTTTGTAAACAGTTAATGTCAGGAGTATGCTACGTGCAACAATTACAAGGGAAGTTTTTTTTAGCATTTGTTTTCTTTTTAGATGCTGTTGGAGCCGCTGGTGGTTGTACTAGGGTATGACTCAGATAACCTCGTTGCCAACAGGGCGATTTTTGCTAATGGCAAAATAAATTTGGGGGTGGTCAGTGTCTTCTCGTCTCCCTCTCTCTCTCTCTCTCTCTCTCCTTTCTCTCTGGATCTCATCTCAATCCGCTCCTCGCTCTCTCTCTCACAAAAAAAAAAAAAAAAAAAAAAACTCTCCGAAAAATCATCGGGGGGGACAAAGACCGGCTCTCTCATCCAATGCTCGGCCCACACGTCCTCATCCTCCAATCCAAGCGAAAGCTCGAATCGGTCCGCCTCTGGTCCCTCTCATCTCTTCCTGGCAGTCATCGGAGTCATATCGCTCCGTCTCCCATCCTCCCCTCCTCTCTCTCTCTCCTTCCTCATCTCTCTCTCACAATCAGCTCCTCTCCTCAAACTCAGACCTCGTCCCAGGTCACCCCGGTCGTCAGTATCTGCCCTCTCTGTCTCTATCATTCCCCGAGTGCTCATCTCTCTCGTCAGCCTCTCCCCTCTCTCTCTCTCTCAAATAAATTCCGTTAGCTGGGATCCTTATCATGGTAAATTTTTACCTGTAAAGCGTCGTCATGTGTATTTTTTTGATTTTTCTGTATGCAGAGTGTCCATCCCCTCTCCTCATTTCTTCTAACCATCGCCTGAAACAGCCCCATGAAATTGTTTCTCACAAAGAAAACACCTTGTCTTCACACACCCATACGCAGCTTTTAGTCCTGGAATTTGTCCTCAACAAAGCCACAACGTCTTCACATCTGTGTGGCCTCGATGTCGAATTACAAATAGGAATTTTTGTGCCTTTTTCTTCCCTTCCCAGTTAAAGCAAGAATGCACAACTTGTGTCCCTATCTACTGGGGTGGGCACACGGGGTTCTTTAAAGAGCAACGAGTGCTAAAGCTATTCCCTAACATATCCTTTGGAAATATGAATCTCCGCATCCCCCCCCCCCCCCTCCCCCCCCCCTTTTATTTCTCTTCATTCAATGAATGCAAAGCTGCACACAGTTTCTGTGACTAGAAGAAATATACAGAACTTTGAATATCTTTCTGTTTTTCCCAAAATCTTACATGAGTGATTTATGTTTTAAACGGCACACATACTCGATTTATGATGTTTACCAACGACTAAAGAATTTGGACACATACCGATTTGCTCACGTTTTTGTTTTTCATGTTATCATAATTAAATTACTTCCGCTTGATGCCGCAGTCTCATCCCATCTAACCATCTTCATATTCAGAAACATCTGTTTGCAAAAATAAATAAATAAAATAAATCAAATAAATAAATAAAATAAAAAGAATAAAATGGCATCATTTCAACAAAATTTTACGACCCAGACCACATCACAATGATCTAGTCCAAAAATCCTTTACTCCAAAAAGTCTGCACGTCATCGCCAAATTGCAAAAGCTTTTTCGGGCTCTGATTTGTGTAACTTGAGCTAGTAAAGATAGAAGCCAACACTGAATATTTCATTACGTAGTCTATTAGCAGACACGGGGGCACGATTTTGCTGAATCATGGACCTATCTCACAAAAAACAGCATGCATCACAAATGAAAAATGATGTCGCCGACGAACCCATACCCTCAATTCGCTTCAAAAACGGTTTGATATGACTATTTTTGTGCTAGAAATTGTAATAATTTGCAATCACAGCTACGACCAAACCGTGTCACGGGTTGAAAGTCTTTTAAATAAAACCCAAATGCTAGAATTCATGAATTCAGAAATTTTGTCGATTTGATATTCTGAGGGACGTTCCGAACACTGGCTTCACAGGTCGGGTGGGTGAACATCACAGCACAAAACACACACACACCCACACACACACACACACAACACAAACACAACACCACACAACACCAGCCACACCAGTGAAATACACAAACATACATATGAGATAGAGAGAGAGAGAGAACAGAAGAGACAGAGACAGAGACGAGATAGAGAAACAGACCAGAGCCAAGACAGATAGCGCCAGCCATCAGCAACGACATACGACAGGCAAAAGAGCGGAAAAAACCCGGGGGGAGACAAAAACTCAGCCCACATCCACTTTAACGAAGTGCCGTCAGGGGGATCCCAGTCAGTCCATCCATTATGATCAGCTACTGTGCTTCCATCCCATTCAGCCAGGCCCTTTTGGGTCATAGCCCTTCCCAATCCCCACACAACAATTCCTCTTTCCTGCCACCGGCGCCTAAACCAGGCAATGGAAAACCGTCAAGGTCCTCCAGAAATACTTTCTGTTCATGTCTTACTTTCTGTCTTTTTTCTTTCTTCTTTCTTTCTTTTCCTTTTGTCGTTTCCTTCCACCAAAGTTTCCCCTTTCCTTCTTTCTTATCCTTTCTTTCTTTTTGTCCCTTTCTTCTTTCTTTTCCTTGTCTTTCTCCCTTTTCTTTTTTCCCCTTTTCTTTCTTGTCTTTTCTTCGTTCATTCTTTCTCTTTCTTTTGGTTTTCTTCCCTCTGCCCTTCTTTTCTCGTTTTTTTTCGTTTTTTTTCCTTCGTTCTTTCTTTTTTCCTTTTTTTTTTTTCTCTTTGGAATTTTTTTGTTTTTTCTTTTTCGTTTTCTTTGCGTTCTTTTGTCTTTACCTTTTTCTCCTGGACCAACATGTGACGGGACTTTGATGAAAGAAACTTTATCCTGGGCACAACTAGAAGGAAGTAAAAAAAATTCCGACAGCTTTTTCCCGACCGAAAAAAAAAAAAAAGGGGAGGGGGGGGGGGGGGGGGGGGGGAAAGGGGGGGGGGATCAGAGAAACGCGACTCTTTTTAGTTATTAAGTGACTGGCTTGTACATATGTGAATATATTTCCCTGGTCTTCAAAATATAAGTCATTCTCTTTTTCATTCAGTATGAAGATGAACCTTGAAGCATTAGAACGGAAAGAATGCTGAATTAACAAAAAACGAAAGTTTGGTTGTAATACTTCCTTTATTCTTTCAACGTTTCCCCTGGCTCGGTGTATATTATTTATAATGATATAACACACCCAACACACCCACAACAACCAAGAACACACACACACACAGAAAAGAAAAAACCCTGTAGGACTAACACAGCCGAGCACCCGAAAAGGACAAACAGACACACCAATATTATATATTATAATATATAGAGCTATATATATACACATATGTGTGGGTGTTGTGTGTGGGGGGTGTGTGTGTGTGGTGGGGGGGGTGTGGGTAGTCTCATACTAGATCTATGCTATTTATAGTGATCTATAGATCTATCAGTCTGCTATCTAGCTATCTATATATTATCTATATATATATATAATATATATATATAAATATTAATATCCGTCGGGAGCCGACGAAGACGATACGTCTGTGTACTCATGCGATAACGATGACAGCGCAATATGACTCCGCAGCCCAAGCGGAAGCACACAGTGCGCCCACAGATATGAGATGGACACGTCGAATGGTCTGATTGTGGCACTGAGGACGACGACGTCCAGTGTCATCTGTCCCTTGCAGCGGCGGCGAGACGCAGTCTTCTGTCTCTTCGAAGGCATGTGTTTGCTTTTGAGATGGAGAGGGGGAGGTCCAAGTTGTGATCTGTCAGCAGCAAGGGTTTTCGAACTTCGCGAGGCTGGATGCCATCAGAAACAAAACCATCTGAGATTACTCTTAAAGGTGTCCTTTTGTATCTCAGTTTGGGCCTTCTCTGTCTGTGTGAGCTTCCTTGAGCTCCAGCATACTCAGCTTGTCTGGGGGGATGCGGCTGTTCGTCCATTCTGAGATGACGTGCCCAGTCCAAGCGTAGCTGAGCTCTTTGGTAACATTGACTCAAATGTCAGGCGCTTCCTCAGACGTCCCGTCCTCTTAGCTGAGCCCAGACTCCATGCTTTGGTCAAACAACCTCTTGGTTTTTGACTTTTGTCCTAGCAGCGCGAACTGCCCATAATCATGTACAGCTGATCCGCTCATGGAACTGTTCTAGCTGCTTGATATGCTTTCAATACAAGGGTCCACGTTTCACTTCCATACAGTAGTGAAGGAAAGGACTACAGCCTTGTAGATCCTTAAGCTCTTGTGGCTAGTCCTTATATGCCTCTTCTGGCTGGAGGGACCTGCACTCTTGATTTCCAACGGCCGGCTTGCCCTGTCGGAAATCCTGGACATGGTCCTCTGTCGTTTGTACAGTGAACACAGTCTTGCAGAGATAAACGCTGCCCAGATACTTGAAGCTCGCTCTCCACGCACAACATTCATTTTGGACTTCCCAATCATGGTAATGGGCTTGCTGTGCGTGCTTGTGTTAGGGTCTTGTTTGAACCAAGGACCTACCTCAGTTTTGCCAATACTAATTGTCCGTCCGAAGCTTGAAGCGTTGCGAAGGGTTACAATGACCCTGCAGGTGTTTTCCTCTGTGGTTCATGAGAGCACAGTCATGGGATGCCGCCCAAAAAAGTACTTCAAGGATGAGTTTTCTGCAAGGTCTTGATAAAGCAAAAGCAACACGACGAGGTCACACGGGTCAACCTAGCTGCACTGACGTTGACACTATAGACGCTCAAGCTCAAGTTTGTTTCGAGGGGATCTTTCACAGTAATGAACAGAAGGCCCATGTGAAGAACAATAAAGAACAACATGGGGTATATCGGAAGGAAGCAAGTTAAGGTGGCACACACAAGGGGGTCATAAGTTATCCCGAGTCCGTTGCGTGATGGTTGAAGAGAAAAAATGAAAATAGCGACACAAGGAAAGTAGGGGGTCCCACATTCAGCGGGACTGGAACGACGGTAGGACAGAATGACATAGGGAATACCAAAAAAAAGAACGAATGAAGTCCAGTCATGTTTGTGGGAGGTCCTATCCAAAGGCGGTGAAGGGCAAGGAATTTGGGGGTGGGGCGAGCCGTCTTGGGTCCCAGCTGGGGTGGCGAGTCATGATGGTCCACAAACTTCTCGTGGTGACAGTGGGTCTAAACAAAAAAAAAAAGGGACTTTGGTCGAAAGAGATCTAGAACACTGCGATACATCCCATGGGTTTGCATCTCTGCGTGCATTTCTACTCCCTCCTGGACTTTCGCACAGCAACCACCATGTCATGGACAATAGGAAAGAAAAGGGGGGAGGGGGGGAAACGAAACTGCGGCCAGGAGGGCGTAAACTACAAGTGGTGCATTCATAAAAGGTTGCCTTCATAGATGTTGCGATGAGGCCCTGCGAGTCTGAGGGATTGACGGGCAAGGTGATTTTTCGTTATGTTTTGAAAACTGTTTTTTTCCAGCGATGGCGACAGAGAATTGTCCTCTTACGTTGCCACAAGTCTTGAGTTTTGCCCTTTTTCGTATAAGGTGCCATGATAGTGGTCATCACGGTGGAGGTCCTGCTGTGCAGTGGGTCCCCTTCTCAACTACCCGATGGGCGAGAAAGGACGTCGTGGGAACACTCCTGTAAGCTGTGGTTCCCAGTGCGTTTTATTAAGATATATCACTTCCGCGGAATTCCATCTTGTCCAGGGATTCCAGGAAGGTGGCGCTTTTTGCGCCGTGTTGCACAATTGCTTTTACATTTCGACTCTGACCTCGGTCCTAAGTGGGTGGGTAGAGTTCGTGTCCAACACTGTTGGTAGGCAACTGGGGTTTTTCTGTGGGCTTCGCTATGTCAACAGTGGATGCCCCGGTTAGAAGTTTCGAAGTGCTCTTCCCCCACTTGCGGCTGATTCCTTATTTCCTATTCCCCTGCCTTGTCCTTGATAGAGTGGTAGCAAAAAACCGATCATCAGAAAGCCAGAGGGGTCTGGTCCTTTCCGCTCGTTCCTTTTAAGGGCCGAGATAGCGTTATGGCAAACTGAACAGCATCCTAGGTTGCTGTATCCGCAATTTAGCCTGCCTTATCGCTTCCCTCCTTTCCTTCCCCACATGGTCCTGCATGGCTCGGAGTTCTGTGTGGGCTCTCTGGCTTACATCCTTTGAATCTGGCATTTCTTGCAGGAAACGTTGGGGAGGTTCGCCCGTTCAGTGTAAGCCTTATTGCTTATCCGCGCAGTACTTACACACGAAATAAAAACCCTCAATACATTTTTCAATGAAACCAGTCTTGGTGAGCCTCCTCTTTGGGTTTCTATGGCCTCTTCCTCTTGTGGGCCAAGTACTCGTTCTTGGCTGTCCTGTAATCAAGTCTTTAATTAGTTTCCATTTAACCTTTGTCCACCAGTAGTAATCCATTTCAAATTCAGAACTGTCCCTAGGGCGATAAGTCGAACAAGGCCAGCGGAATTGCACGTGGTGCAAAATAAACAGCATGGTTTACCACCAACGTGGGCGTTGCATGTATGCACACGCGCGAGATCACAAGTATTTCCTCAAAATTTTTGAATAGATTTTTGCCACAAAAAAGAAAGACTTGGCTTTCTTCTTACACAATGAGGGGGGTGGGGTCCTCCTGCACTTTGACCAAAATTTTTTGGGTTTGGGCCGAGGATGGAAAAATTTGAAAAGCAGAGAAAAAAAAAGAAAAAACCTCAAAAAAAAAAAAAAACGAAGGAAAAAAAACATATAGCTTTTGCCTTTAGAGAGCAGAGACATCAAATAGCGCTCATCTGCACCACATGTACGTGTGATGTAGTACTAAGAAACAGAACTGCCAAAACAAATTCAATATTAACATTCCTTAGTTACATAGTTCAATTTTCCGCCACAAAAGATTTGTTTCCTAATGGCACTCACTTTCCAATCCAGAGCTACACACAGCCTTTTGACTGCACCATTATAATTAGAAGACAATGAAAAAACACACAACCAAACCATTGCACACCGTGTTTTAGCGAGATACAATGTCTGTGACAACCAGTTTGTGCTGCTCATGTTCGTTATAACCTTACCATTCCCTTACCATTCCCCCTGCTTTTCCTTACATAGTGAGAACAAATAAAACTGTGTACACTGAGCGGCTTCTCCGCTCTGAACATGAAAACATTCATCATCATAGGAAATCCTTCCCTAACATGCAAAGACCTTCGTTTTTGGTCAAGTGAGGGAAGAATGAAAACAAACCACCCCCCTCCCCCACCCCCATGGTTTAACATGAAGCAACCTCTTTCAGATGAGCATGCAATCCGAAACATACTTCGTCATGTTGGCCCATGGTATCCATATTCTTAACGACTCAATTTGTGTTACAGGGTGAACAAGGGAAGATTGTTTTGGGTTTTTAATCAGCAAAACACGTCCATGTCCGGTGTAGGTCCACACGTGCTTGCTTTTGCGCTCTTGGATGACAGAAAACGGGATGGGTCGGTGGTGGGTGGGAGTGGTTGACAGCAGTAAGCCACGACATTAATCTAACTGCACGTAAAACTGAAGAGATGACGATGGTCAAAATATTGTGAGTTCTTTATCGCTTGTTTATTTCTGTTTATCCGTTTATATACATACTCCTTTCTCTAAACATCACTCCAAAAGTAAATTCGTCCTCCTTGCATTGCAGTTTCCGATCCATCTATGCTTCCATCGCCAGAACAATTTCCAAGAAGCCTAAAATATTCTGCAACACAACTTTTTTCTTATATTGGAAATGATCAGGGGGGATTTGCTTAAATACAACAGCAAACAACAGCAGCCGCGGGCACATAGCAGGCAGGCAACAGCAGCCGAGCAGCACCACCACACAATAGCAGCAGCAGCAGCAGCATGAGCGACAACAACAATAACAGCAACAACCGCAACAACACCCACAAAGTAGCAACCAGCAAGCAAATGCAGCAACGACATGCACAACAATGATAAAAGAGAAATCACAGACAGGATCAGGGAGGATCAAGGAACATATTTCAGGGATTAATCCCGCCCTTTTCCCTGTCCTTTTCCCTCAGAGTGTAGTTTCCTTTCCCTACAGAGGCCCGCTTCCTTCACCTTCCTTCATCGCTTCCAACAACAGTCCGGGTTTTCTTGCTTGCTCGCCTTGCTTATTATTCCACCCAGTATTAAGCAGACTGACAGGGAGGCAGGGGCGGAGGAGTACAAAGTGCGGGTGCGGTGGGAGTATACGAACGGGGTGTTGGGTTGGGTAGGATGGAGGTTTGGAGAGTAGAAACAGACTCGACCGAACAGTAACGCAAGTTAGATAATTAAGAGGTAAAGAGGGAGTTCTGTTTTACTACTTTTATAGCTAAGCTATCATAATGGGTGGATCTATATGTTGGCGCGCCTCTCCCCTCTCTCGCTCTCGTCGTCGTCGGTGCTCTCCATCTCCATCG
>JADBJO010004896.1:2500-10000 GCA_016801955.1 Conus betulinus
TGTATTTCTTCACGGTGCTGTTTTTCCCCTCGTTTTTACTTGTCCATTCTTCGTTGGCTTTTTGGAGGTGCTGTTAGGTTCTGTTTTTGAACCCTTGGCGGTGAATACCATGGAATTACAGACTGTGTTATATCCCCATTTAATGTGCAAGGAGGACAAACATTCAGTCAGCGTGCCTCACTAATGAGTAACCAATCAACGGGACAAAAGGCCCCTAAAACAGTCAATACAAATGGTTCGGTTATTGAGATGGACTACGACTTTGCTCCCACCCCAACCCCAAATTTCTTATGCTAGAAAAAAGATTTTATGTTTATAATCGGGACGTCCTGAGATTTCATTCGCATCTCAGTCCTCTGACAGGCTCTCACCTTGCATTTCTTTTTATTGTGCTTGATCTTTGCCTCGTCATTATTATAAAATGGAGGAAACTGTCCCCAGAATCCACTTGCTTCTTCCTAATAGTATTTTGTTTCATTCTGGGTTCCCGACATAACAATACACTTTAGAAATTGTGAATTGTTCTTATCATCTTCGATTAATAATATGGTTTTTTTTTTTTTAGATGATTCCATTTATTATCGTATCTATCTATATCTCCGGTGTATTGTCATCTTCGATTCGTATTGTCTTCATATATCCGCTGTAAAGGAACAACATGTCGGCTCTGTGTGTTTATAAGAATGCTGCTGGACATGTGTCTTCGTTTTGTATTACAGTGTAACCACACGTTTTTTTAATGGACAATACTAAAATCCGGGACCCTTCCTCCAAAACCACAAATCAAGCAATTTTAGATACTAGTGTTAGCGTCACAGCGAAAAAAATAACAACAACAACAACAACAACAAACAACAAAACACGTGGACAAACGACGATTCGCAAGACATAAACACGACGCGCTTCGACCTCTTGGGTCTTCCTCAGGCAAGATACAAAACTTTAAAGCATTAAGTCAGCTCTGTCATTCCCCCAGACGGACGCACACTGTGTCCCTTAGCGTTACCGGTATCCTGTTCGACCGGTGTTTAACATTACGGCATTGATGCTCCGTGCTTTCTAAACCTCGATCTCGTAGCGTGCCAAATCAAGCTGAAACCTGCAGTCCCTGCTGCAGAGTATTGGAGAAAAAAAAATCTTACACACACACAGGCGCGCTGAGCGCGCGCGCGCGCGCGCACACACAACAAACACCAACACATAGGTGCACGCAGGCACGCCCGCACGCACGCACACCACAACACCGCGCGCGCAGCGCGCGCAGCACAACACACACCACACACACAAACGCGGCGCGCGAGCGCGAGCGCGCGCACACACACCAACACAACAAACGTAACCAGACAACAAGTACGAAACGCACGCCACGCACGCACGCACCCCCACACACACACACACAAACACACACACACACACACACACACACGCACGCCAGCGCCGCGCGCGAGCACGCCCAAACACCACACACACACACACACACCCCCACACCACACACACAAACCCAAACGACGGTAAAACGCAAAACTACTTGAATGTCTATGGGCAGGAACGATCGTGAGGGACACTGATCTGTTGAGGAAAGGGATAGACTGAAAGGACGGAAGGCGTGGTTAGAAGAACAATGCTTTAAATACGAGCCTAAAGACCCAGAAAACCTAAAGATTTAAAAAAATCTAGGTATTTGTGCATTCATTTCGTTGACGTCAACCTCTGTGTAGGGTGTGGGTGTGTGTGTGTGTGTGTGTGTGTGTGGTGGTGTTTGTGTGTGTAGAGAGAGATGTAGAGAAGCGAGCGAAAATGAGGCAGAGAGTGAGGATGGAGCTGAGGGAGAGAGTTCAGGCGGAGGGAGAGAGGGAGAATATCAGGGAGAGGGGCGAGAGAGAGAGATGGGAAGGATGAGGAATTTGGGAGAGAGACAGCCAGACAGTACAGACAGACAGCAGACAGGACAGAGACAGAGAGAGAGAGAGAGAGATGGAGCAGTTGGAATGTAGTAGTCTAACTGAGTATTCAGTATGTAAATTAATCGGCTCAGCATAACCTACGAAAAGACTACAATCTTGATTTTAGCATATTTGAATGGCAGTGTATAAGGTTACGCTCGAGTGGAAAGATCACCTAATAGTGAAATTATGCAAAGTAATTTGCCTAATGTGAACATTAGGCGAGCAAATTTTGCACAATGTTTACGACAGGCACATTACTTGCAGAATGTTCACATTAAGCAAGACTTTTGCATTAGGCAAGGCGTTTTTGCCTGATGTGAATTAGAATGAAGAACGCGGCCCGCTGGAGTGGAAAGCAAGGAAAACTGGACCACTCAACTCGGGCTGACATCTACTGGCATTGAGCAGTGCTTGTTGTAAACAGGGGCAGACGTGACTTTTCATCTTTGTTATAATCACAACTCGTATTCCTTTTTCCCACACATTTAGAGAACAGTTCTGAGGTTTTAAACTGCATTCGGATGCATGATTTATTTTCAGCATTGATGTGATTTAGAGGACGTTCAGAGAAAAAACATATTTGAGCATTTGACCCATTCAATGTCAGAGGAAAAAAACATCTGATTGAAAGCATTCTGAAGCATTCAATGTCAGAGGAAAAATATAGCATTGTCATTTAAGAGGGAAAACACAACAGAAGCTTGATTTCTTTGAAGGTAAATCTATCTCTTCACCCCAAACTCTACTCTCTCTCTCTCTTCTCTATCTCGATCATATATCTACTGTCGTCTGTCATGTCTGTCTGTATGTTGTCTGGCTCTAGATCGCTATAGTAATTATTTTTTTGATCACTATATACACTTTATCATGTTCTATATGTATATTACTGTTCTCTCTCATCTATCTCTATCTCTCTATCATCTCTCTATCCTCTCTCTCACATATTTATATCTATCTCTATACTATCTGGTGCACTATTCGAGGATTTTGTTGTGTCCTCCTGCTCGTCACTCTTTCCCTTCTATCTTATCTGTTGTTGGCTGTCTGATTGTTAAGTTTGTCTGTCGACCCCCAACCTATCTCTCCCTTATCTGTCGTCCGTCGGTCTGTCATGTCTCTCTGTTATATGTCTTGTCTCTATCCTATAATTAGGATACCAGTTAACTCTCAAACCTGTTTTACTGTTCTCGATCCATCACCTAGCTGTCTCTTATCTCTCGCTTTTCCTGTCTCTATTAATCAGTCTCCCACTCTTTACCATTTCCATTGACTGTTATATCTCCCTCCCTCCCCTCCCCTCCCCTGTCTGTCTGTCTGTATGTTGTCTCTCTCTCTCTCTCTCTCTCTCCCCCGTTTTGTCTTGTTTTTTTTTTTTTTTTGTTTTTGTTTATTTTTTTTTTTTTTTTTTTTTTTTTTTCTCTATCGCTCTCCCACACATCTCCCCCCCCCCCCCAACCCCAAACCCCGCACCACCCCCCCCCCCCCCCCACCCCCCCCCCCCCCCCCCCCCCCCCCCCCCCCCCCCCCCCCCCCCCACACCCTCCCCCCCCCCCCCCACCCCCCCCCCCCCCCCCCCCCCCCCCCCCCCCCCTCCCCCCCCCCCCCCACGCCCCCCCCACCACCCCCACCCACCCACCCCCCCCCCCCCCCCCCCCCACACCCCACCCCACCCCCCCCCACCCACACCCCCCCCCCCCCCCCCCCCACCCCCCCCCCCACACCCCCCCCACCCCCCCCCCCCCCCCCACCCCACCCCCCCCCCCCCCCACCCCCCCCCCCCCCCCCCCCCCCCCCACCCCACCCCCCCCCCCCACCCCACCCCCCCCCCCCCCCCCCCCCCCCCCCCCCCCCCCCCCCCACCCCCCCCCCCCCCACCACACCCCCCCCCACCCCACCACCCCCACCACCCCCTCCCCCCCCCCCCCCTCTTCTCATGCTTCTGGCCTCGTATCTGTCTCTCTATTTCTTTCTCTGTCTGTCTGTCTGTCTGGTTGTCTGTCTGTCTGTCATGTCTGTCTGTCGTCTTTCCTCTCTGTCTGTCTGCTGTTGTCGTTCTCTATCTATACTCCTCTCTCCTCTCTCTCTCTCTCTATCTCTCTCATGAATCCTGTGTCCTGTCTCTTTCTCCCTAGTTCTTCTTTTTCTGTTTAGTTTAGCCACTATGTATTGTAAAAGCAGCCCATGAAGCTATTGGCCATGAGGTGGCGTTGGTGGTTAAAAAAAATTTGCTGAAGTGAAAAGGAAATGGTCAAATATCACACAAGAGCATGCTACCTCTACATTTCCTTCTGTGAGCACTGCCATAAAAAAATGACCCAGGAAAAGTTCCAAAGTCTGGTAGTGAAAAACCCGGTACGCAGGCATCCATTCAAGATTTCAGCAAATTTTGCGTGTTGCGTCCACTTACAACAAAAAGAGCAGAAGAGGTTGCAGCGAATCTTCTAGATATATTTCTGACATTTGGAGCACCTGCTATTTTGCAGTCTGACAACGGACGGGAGTTCGTTAATGCCATCATCGCTGAACTTGCAGCGCTCTGGCCAGTGCTGAAGCTGTTGACTGGACGTCCACTCATCCTCAAAGCCAGGGCGCTGTTGAACGTCTAAACGGAGTCATCCAGGACAAACTGACCATTTGGATGAAGGAGAACAACAGCAGGAAGTGGTCAATAGGCCTCAAGTTTTGTTCAGTGGCAAGTTAACATCAGCCGTCATATACAGCCGGCCACAGCCCATTCAAAGTTACATTTGGACAAGATCCGCAGGTTGGATTAGGATCATCTATCCAGCCAAGTACAGCTCTTCGTGAGATATTTACCGAGGAAGACCTTGAGGCATTTCTGGAGTCAAAGGAAGCTGAAAATGCTGACACTGAACTTCCTACTGAGGCATCAAATGTGACAGAGGCAGATGCAGTTGCAGGGGCAGAGGCAGAAGCAGAGACAGAGACAGATGCAGTGACAGAGACAGAAGCAGCAGCATCAACGGAGATAGAGACAGAAGCTGAGACAGAGACAGTAGCACAGGCACAGGCACAGGCAGAAGCAGTAGATCCAACTTTCCAAAAGATCCGTGCTTCGGCTGAACGAGGACAATCTAAGGCAGCAGCACGGATGACAAGACGCGGCAAACACCTGCTTAGGCCATTGTCCATTGGCCAGTGTGCTACGCTGAGGGTCCCGGATGTGGATCGTGGTCCAACAGATCCAAAAAATCTGTTAGTGGTCGTCCTCAAGGAACATGATGGGCTATACACTGTCTGGTTGCGGGAGGGAATTCTAGGACCACAATTTACAGCTGCTGACCTAAGTGCAATCGATCAGCCCCTGATAAAAGCAGAAGATGTTCCTGATGTCTGCCTATCAATTACAACAGCAACAGCAAGGGTCACTGGCGGGCAAGGATATACTAAGTGTCAGTGTACAACTCAATGTACATCAGCACGATGCAGCTGCCTAAAAAAAAAACTTAAATGCAACTCGCGCTGTCACCCTGGGCAGATCATGCAAAAATTTCTAACTAAACTCGACTGGACCCTGAGATCTGTTTGATTGACTTTAAAAAAAAAAAATTGATTTTTCATTGTTTTTCATTGTTTTTCGGCAATTGGCCACATCATGTTTTGAGATTTTTTTTTTGGATGCCTGCGTCCGTTTTGTGATTGCGTGTGTTCTTTTCTATTAAATTGCAATTCCATTAAGATGTCTTGTCTCTACATGTTGTGTTCTGTGGCATCTCTATCTCTAAGTCTTATTTACATCAGGCAAAATTGAGCAGCACAATGAGTGTTAGGAAGTCGTATTCACATCAGGCAAAATGGAACTGCATGATGTGAACATTAGGCATCTTTTTTGCCTAATGTTGACATTTTTAAGAAAAAAAATACGCGAGTCATTGTACCTAATGTGCACTATAGGCAATTTTCTGCCTTGTGTTCACATTAGGCAATCATCAACATGGAGCGTAACATATATATTACTTTGAGAGGATACTAGATACGGGTAAATAGGCACAGATCGGCGAATCAAATTTTCACAGGGTGTGATTCATATTACATCTGAATCATTTAATTTTGTCGGGAACTGTATAACGTCAAGTTAACAATTTTTAGGAACTGACAGGACGAAAAGTCGTGGAATTCACTACCTATCGTTCTGTCTCTAAAGTATTCCGTTTTCCTGATAAATAAGCCAAATGAAACACATTTAAAGGAGATAAATATACAATTGATCATGCAAAGGATACCGTAAAAGACTAGTTCTCTCTCTCTCTCTCTCTCTCTCTCTCTCTCTCTCTCTCTCTCTCTCTCTCTCTCTCTCTCTCTCTCTCTCTCTCTCTCTCTCTCTCTCAGCGGAATGCGGACCGCGTTATGGACAATTAAGATCTTGCTCAATGCATGCAAACTACGGAACTTGCATCGCTGAACTATAAACATTTCTCTCTTAAAAGCAGCGAAAATTTTTTTTTTAGCTTGCCGACTTGTATCTTTTATCGTTCTCAATCAATGGCCGCAAAGATTTTAACGGGGCTGCAATCAATTCCATTGGAGGACTTCAGTGTCCTTTAAGAATGATAAATTCATTACGTCTGCTCTTCCAGAGGACGCATGTTTATTTTAAACTTTCAATTTTCATTTGAAAGACACAACAGAAGTGGCTCATTGATCTTGAAAGGAAACCTTCATTCCGCTTTATACGCTGAGAGGGCTGCTGTAAAAAAAAAAACAACATCTCAACCTTTCATCCCTGCGAGGCTTTGGCACCCCTCAGCAATAAGAATAAGAAAAAAAAGATAAAAGAAGAAAAAAAGGGAAAAAAAGAAAAAAGAAAAGAAAAAAGAAAGTGAGAAACAAAAGCAAAGACCTTAAGAAAGACACACCGACAGACATTCTGCAATCAGTTCCATTTGAGGACTTAAGCGTCCTTTAAGAATGATAAAATCATTACGTCTGCTCTTCCAGAGGAAACATATTTATCTTAACCTTTCAATTTTCATTTGAAAGAACCAATATTGATCTAGCAATTTCTCAAAAAAACAAACAAACAAACAAACAAAAAATCGATAAAAACGCGTTCGGGGGTTCGCAGCGTTCCTTTGTTTAATTCTAGGACCCATTATGGGCGATTCTAAACTGAAATTTAAGTCTTTCGTGATGGGAGGATTAGTTGTATCTTTTCCCTGTCCCTCATTGATAAATTCCGAAGAACTTTGATGTTGTTTAATCCAAAGTCGATGTTTGCTGACAATTCACTGCTGCGGGGCCTACATCTGGCATTTAACTGATGAGAGAAGAACACGGCTCAAAATAGATTTACGATGGTGATGCACGTGCATGCACTCAGAGAGAGAGAGAGAGAGAGAGAGAGAGAGAGAGAGAGAGAGAGTGTGTGGTGTGTGTGTTGTGTGTGTGTGTGTGTGTGTGTGTGTGTGTGTGTGTGTGTGTGTGGAATACAACACACCAATCAAAAAACTGACCTGAATCCGTAAACGTGGATTAGGAATATTCTTTGTGTAGTTAAAGCAGCGAACAAAAACGTACCGCGTAATTAACCAAA
>JADBJO010004896.1:47500-50000 GCA_016801955.1 Conus betulinus
CACACACACACACACACACACACGCACGCACGCACGCACGCACGCACGCACACACACACACACACACACACACACACACACACACACACACACACACACACACAACACATGTTTATAGTTAGTGTACAGCCAGTGTAATTTGCTCTTGCCTCAGATTCGTCCCATCATGTTCACACACCTCTTCTCTGCATAACCCTCAACACTTTTGGGCTCTTTGGTACTCTCACGCCGCTATCAGCCTACACAACGCTCTTCCTTTGAAGCTGAACGTCTTTCCTCCATCTCCAGAGAAGAGACCCGGAGAATGTTTAACATTAGGCCGCTAAAAATATCTTTCTTTCCTTTCCCCGCTTGCTTCCCGCGTGCTGGTTCAACGAATCCGGTACAGATTGCTACTGTCACTGGTGAAGTCGCTCCTCCTGTCTATTCTTTCCATTAGCACCAGCCGTTTTCGTGCCGTCATTAGCTGAGTTGGTAGAGCGCCTGACTCATAGTCTTGGTGATCCTGGGGTTGCGGGTTCGAACCTCCGCCGGGGCGTTTTTTTTTCCCTCGGAGTTAACATTGGTTCTGACTCCATTTCCCATACAGTTCTTCGAATGAGACTATAAACCGAGGTTCCGTGTGTGAACGCGCACATAACATCTTGCACACACGTAAAATCCCATCACCAACATTCGGAAGAGTAGGCCAGTTTGGCCGTTGGTATGGATGACACGTTACACATAGCATGCACCCTGAGTGAGAAATGGAAAGAATGAAGGAAGTAAGGAAAACGAGTGATCGATATTGGACGAAACTGACTGGATGACACGGGAAACGACTGAATGAAGCGCCAACTGGCAGCTCTTCAGTCGGCACTGCCTATGTAGCAGCCCGTCGTGTAAATGAGTGTTGATTCTAAAGCGCTTAGAGCTTGGTCTCTAGCCGAGAATAGGCGCTATATAAGTATTCATTATTATTATTATAACTCGGGTATATAAGTTTGCTGGCTGCTTAGCAGTAGGCTGATGGTGAGATTAGCATTCTGTATAGTCAGAAGCTCTTTGGGACAGGCTTTCTCAGGTTTCCTTAATCGACGTCTGCATTGGGTTGGTATGTAAATCAGTGTGAAATAAAGTTACCGCCGTTCCTAGGTGTTATGTAAACAGATTTTGTTTAATAGTGGAGTGTTTGGTAGCACCGGTCTATAGTGAAGGTAGCATCTTCCGAGTGTTTGTTTTCAACATGGAGAATTGTTCCAATTCGGTACTACCCAGTACTGCTTTTGACACTAACTGGTTGATTTCAAGATGGTCTATGACGGTAGAACCCATTTATATCACACATAGCAACTCCCAACCGGAAGAGCCCCAGTTTTGTTTATATGAGATGAAACTGAGTAATATTTTCACCGAATACTCATTCGGCTGTTTGATTGAAATAGGTTTGGTAGTATTAGTTTGGTGTGATTTTGAACAAGGCCCGCTTTGAAAACCAAACTGAATGAATGAGAAAAAAAACTGTCCCGGAACAGTTTGCTTTCGTTTGATCAAATGTTGACGACAACTGATTTTGTGAACACACACACACACACACACACACACACACACACACACACACACACACACACACACACACACGCACACACACATACACACGCGCACATCATACACGCACGAACTTGTGCGCACGTGCAGGCATGCTCTCTCTCTCTCTCGCTCTCTCTCTCTCTCTCTCTCTCTCTCTCTCTCTCTCTCTCTCTCCCCCCCCCCTCTCTCTCTCCCCTCTCTCTCTCACACACACTCACAGATATACACGAAAACGTATGTGTAAGCAAAAACACACACACACACACACACACACACACACACACACACACACACACACACACACACACACACACACACACACACACACACACACACACACACACACACCATAAAGTAAATGGTATCAATTTACAAATCATGGTCCATACATATTTTCACTCATTCTACACACATACATCACATCTGCATGTCTACAATGAGTGTTGTCAGCGGGAAAAAAAAAAAAAAACACAACTATGAAGATGACAGCTCCGGAACATCACTCCGACCAAACAGCGTTGTTCCCCCCTCCCTCCCCTCCAAAGCTTAGTGACGGGCGTAAAAATACGCTCAGACAGCAGTATCGTCCACACTCCGTAGGTATGACACAGTTTGTATCATAGCATAGAACTAAGTCATACCGATTTGGAATAAAACACTAAAATAGTTCCTAAATTCCAGAGGATCTTATTAACCGACCAATGGTGGCATCCAGTCTGGTTCAGCAGTATCTTCCACTTGAATCCCCCCTCCCCCACCCCCTTCCCTTACCATCAAAGGTGAAAATGCGCTGGAGATCATAGACGGATTTTCGTTGTGTCCTGGAAAACGATCAATGGTAGTCGCTCAACGTGATGCACTCAACAGCACAACTGGGATGTCTGTGATATTTCTGTTCGTTTCGTTGCCATTTCACCAGGTTGTCGTCTTC
>JADBJO010004896.1:55000-57500 GCA_016801955.1 Conus betulinus
TCTCTCTCTCTCTCTCTCTCTCTCTCTCTCTCTCTGTCTGTCTGTCTGTCTGTGTGCATGAAATGTTTTTTTTTAACTCTCTCTCTCTCTCTCTCTCTCTCTCTCTCTCTCTCTCTCTCTCAACATTTTTTTCCGAAGATATGTTTTACACGTTTTCTATTGACACACTTTGTCACAAGCAATCGTTTCACTGTAATCTTCAGACTGTGTACGAGAGCTTATCCTGTGCAGCGTGGTTTGCTAACGTGACATTTTAGACTGGTAGTTGCGATAACGTTTTGTCTTTTTTGGTAAATTCTTTTTTTTTTTTTCTGTCGCAAACTGTGGGTATAAACTCAATAGAGGGGGGGGGGGGGGGGGGGGGGGGGGAGGGGGGAGAGAGGGAGAGAGAGAGAGAGAGAGAGAGACAGACAGACAGACAGAGAGAGACAGAGAGAGACAGAGAGAGAGAGAGAGAGAGAGAGAGAGAGAGAGAGAGAGAGAGAGAGAGAGAGAGAGAGAGATAAATTACATACTCTCACACACCCAAAACACACGCACACACACATACTTTTTGCTGAGGCCATGCTGACTTGTTTGTAATCTTTAGCAGCAACAACAACAAAAAACGACGACGACGACAACGACAACAACAACACAACAACAACAACACCGAAAACCCTGAACAAACAAACGAAAACACAAACAAAAAGGTCAAGAGGCACAAACCACGCACGTTGTCAATACTTCTGTAAGAACCGACTTTACTAACGTGTCCTGCTTGTGCCAAAGATCTCTCCAGGTATATCTATTTTACACCCACCATTACCAAACCACAACACTGGCATGTTTTGGTAGTTCTAGGAAGAGTCAGGGAAAACTGACAGGACGTCTGTGTCAATGTGGATCGGGGGTGTAAAAATAGATTGGTGATGGTGACTGCTGGATCCTGCGCATGTTGCTGTCAAATCGAAAGCAACCCGTACTTACACACACACACACACACACACACACACACACACACACACACACACACACACACTCTCTCTCTCTCTCTCTCTCTCTCTCTCTCTCTCTCTCTCTCTCTTCACTTCACTTCCATCTTCTTCCCACCTTCTGTCATAATGAACACAGTAGTCCCCCCCCCCCCCCCCCCCCCCCCCCAAAGAACGGAAAGCCATCGTTTTCGTTCTTAATCATGTTTCTCCTTCACGAACGGAGAGAGACAACATCCAACATCTCATATCCTGTCAGCTTTGATGTACAGCCAGACACCAAAATGAATCTTGAAAACCTCAACAACAACAACACAACAACAACAACAAAAATCATCATGATCTATCCCAATTTAGCACAGACAGAGGTCTCTTCAGACAAAAAAAAAGAATGTTCTGCCTTTCTTCATCCAGACAGAGACATAGCACTGGCAGCGTCAGGGCCCACGACATCATAATACACGCGTCAAAACACAAGGTGGTCCATGTAGGCGTTCTGAGGCAGACTCATTTGGGGAATGCACCTACATTTAAACAGCTTAAAACTCACACAGAGCGTAACCTCCACTACCGGCGTCACACTCTCACAGTTATATTTGTTTTTAAGGGCCCCTATTCGTGACATAACCTACCACCTACAAATACAAAAACTGCCCCATACTAATGTCAGGTTTCAGCTCTTTGAATGTGTCCATCATGCAATTTTGTACCAGCTGGACTTTTTTTTTTTTTTTCTGTTCCGTCCACAGCCACAGCCCGGTCGGCCCCGCCGCAGCCCCCCGGTACAGCAATCCACAGGGAGCAGTCAATGTCAAGTCGTCAAGAGGCAACCCACCGGAGGAGACACTGCACTGCTGCCGAGTCACTTCGGTGGTGTTCAGTGGCGCCTGTCCTGATCTAACATACATACGCAGGACACCACCTACTAAGCCCCCTACTGACGACAATAATTGCTTAGTCGCGGAGCGGCGGCGTGTGAGTGAGCTCTCCCTCCGGAGGGCGCCACCACGTCCGTCCAACGACATCCCCCATGGACTCGCCGATACTGGTGACCCCGACAGAACCAAACCAAGGCCACAGACGTGGAGAGGACATCGAAACTGAGGTCACCATGAGAGCAGGGCATGAAGGGCCGCAGAACTTGAGACATTTTTTTTCAATGCTGATCGATGAGAATGAGGATGATTAAGATGATGCTACGGATTTCCATTTCGGTCTGAGACTACATGACAGGGCTGTACTCCACGCTTCCTTTCATAATATATCCCGGCGTCAACCAGGCCCGAGAGATACAGGCACCTGCAGTGTTGGTCAGGAAATTTGAGCAACACTCTCAGAAACGCATCCATTAAGTGGATGAAACTCGACTGTGTGGTCCCAGTCTTCCCAACTGAGTCCGCAGCAAACTCAACTCTGGGTAGGAGCCGGTCGGGGCAGAGAAAAAAACCCACATGACTCTGATGGGATTCGAACCCACGACCTCCCAGCCGGGAGTCCGCGACGCTAACCACTTCGCCACGGCGGCT
>JADBJO010004896.1:60000-62500 GCA_016801955.1 Conus betulinus
ACATACAAACCAACACACAAACAAAAAGGAAACGAGATACAAACCATGCAAATTGTCAATGTCTTCTGTAGGGACCGACTTTCCGAATGTGTCCTGCTTGTGCCAAGGTATTCTCCAGATTTACCTACGTCACACCCGCCATCACCCACACACCAGTAGCACGTTTTGTTAGTTCTCGGAAGAGTCAACAAATCGGACAGAAAGTCTGTGTCAGTGTGAACTGGGATATAAAAATCGAGTGGTGAGGTGCTGGCTGCTGTATTCTGTCAACGTTGCTGTCAGATCGAAATCAACCCATATGCTCTCTCTTCCCTTCCATCCTCTTCCCACCTTCTGTCATAACGATCACAGTATTCCCCCAAAAGAACGGAAAGCCGTCGTTTTCATTCTAATCATGTTTCTCTTTCACGAACGGAGAGAGAGACAACATCCAATATCTCATATCCTGTTTAGCTTTGATGTACGGCCAAACACCAAAAACGAAACCTGAACCTGAACCTGGGAAAAAAAAAAAAAAAAGTCCTGATTTCATCCCAGTTTAGCACAGACAGAGGTCTCTTCAGACCAAAGAGAATTTTCTGTCTGTCTTTATCCAGACAGAGACATAACACTGGCAGCTTCAGGCTCCACACCTTAATAAGATATACGTCTAAACACAAGATAGTCCAAGTACGCGTTGTGAGGCAAAACACAATCCGGGAATGTACCTAGATTACACAGTCGAAGAACGTAACCCCTTCTCTCAGCCTTCCACTCTCGCAATCATTTGTAGGATCCCTATCCATGACATCACTTACTACCCACAAATACAAGAACTACCCCATAGCTCATGTCAAATTTCAGCTCTTTGAATGGGTCTGTGATGAAATGTTGAACCAGCTGGACTTTTTCGACTAATTACACTTGGCATCATGTCCTGCAGTCAGAGTAGGAGGGCAAGGTTATGTTGTTTGTAGCCTAGCCGACCGCAAAGGGCCATCAGGGCTGTCACCGCGTTGAAGTCATCTGACATGTCCTCCTGCGGACCAGTTCTAATAAACTTTGAATATTTTTTTAAAGAGACATTATCCCATCAAAGCTCAATAAACAGCCTTTGGAACTCTTCAAGTATATCTACACTTTATTTCTTGCCATAATGGCTGAAGATTTCCTGGATAGCTTCTTGATGGTGTGTAAAACATGGAAATCTGTCCTGGAGTAGTATTATTGTCCTGGAGTCAGTAGTTCGCTTATGTGACTTATAATCTTATAGCTCTGAAATGATAATCTACTTGATTACCTCAGCGTGTGTGTGTGTGTGTGTGTGTGTGTGTGTGTGTGTGTGTGTGTGTGTGTGTGTGTGCGTGCGTGTGTGCGTGCGTGCGTGCGTGCGTGCGTGCGTGCGTGCGAGCGTGAATGCGTGCGTGCGTGCGTGCGTGCGTGCGTGTGTGTGTGTGTGTGTGTGTGTGTGTGTGTGTGTGTGTGTGTGTGTGTGTGTGTGTGTGTGTGTGTGTGTGAACGCGCGTGCGCACGCGCGCAAACTTTGATAAGTAGGTGTGTGATCCACAACTCCCAGACCTCTCCACTCCTCTGATTTGCTTTCCACATGGCAGAGTCATCCGCATAATTTTCTCCTCTATCCCCCATTCTCCAGTGTTGCTCTCTGCCAAAAGCTCACGCTCGGAAAAAAACCGAGTTTCATCCTTCAGTGCGCTTCCAATATTCCACTCTCCATCATCCGTGCCTTTGACACGTACCCAGATGACTCTTTCCATGAGAGGCTTGACAGTGTCCCAAGAGAGCAGTCCAGTCAGGATGGTTTCTGGGACTCAGGCAACATGTTGTCAAAGACATGTGTTGTCTAGGTAATACAGATAGGAATGACACAGTGAAGAAGGACAGACCAACACGCTACTCTGCTGCAGCAAGTGAGGGGGTTCTAGAAAAAAAAAAAAAAAAAGGCAAGTCTGAGCGTTCCTTTGTGGAATGAGGATCGCTCGAGCGTAGAAAAAAGTGTGTGTGTGTGTGTGTGTGTGTGTGTGTGTGTGTGTGTGTGTGTGTGTGTGTGTGTGTGTGTGTGTGTGTGTGAGTGACAGTGAGGGAGAGGGAGAGGGGGCAAGTCTTCTCGCCACACACTGCGTGAAACTTTCACCAGAGATGATGAATGAGAAAAAGCTGCTCTTATCTGTAGCAGAGAAGTGGAGAGCCCCCCCCCCCCCCCCCCCCCCCCCCCCCCACACACACACACACCTTCATCAAGATGTGCCTAACATCAGCCATGTTCACACTGAGCGACTGGTGGTTTTCGTTTTTGTCCTTTTTTTTTTTGTTTTTAAATAGTATTCTTCCTGCCTGAAGAAGGCTCACAGGTTAAAAAGGAATTGTCTACATTTTGTCATTTGTTTGTCTGTTCGTTTTGATGGACCAGTCATTCTATTTTTTTTTTTTAAACTCCTATTTAGTTTGAGAAAATTATACTACGTTTTCAGATGTAATCCTATTATCCCCGTTCCTTCTTCTC
>JADBJO010004896.1:110000-112500 GCA_016801955.1 Conus betulinus
CCGCTTTTGAGTTTCTCTTATCTCTGGCGTGTACATAGCTTCTGTCAATCATCTGACAATGATGCATGTGCAGCCAAGCTTGAAGATCGAACCGTTTGACTGATTGAAGATCGAACAGTTTGACTGATTGAAGATCGAACAGTTTGATTCCGCGCTGGGGAATGTAGCAGAGGAGAAACGCTTCATGTTGATGATCTTCACCTTCATAGAGAGGAGTATGATGTAAACAGACCGTGCATGTGAGACTGGGAATTGTGATGAAACCTTGGTTTTTGGTTGGTTGGTTATTTGGTTGACTAGACTGTTGCCAAGTTAGCAGGATTTCTGATTGGTTTGTGAGGTTTGAATTTGCCGGTTAGCTCTTTTTCTTGGCTGGGCGATTGATATCTCTGACGGCGGCTTCTCTCCTCTCTCTCTCTCTCTCTCTCTCTCTCTCTCTCTCAAACAAACAAACAAACAAAACAGTCTACAACTGTTTCTCGCTACTCAGCGGAAGACAAAGACGAAACAGTGGAGACAAGAGTGAGGGCTTTTTTCTCAAATCCAGTGAACCGTCATGTGACTGTAACAGATCATGTCGTCAAACAATCATCTCTTTACTCCCTACGTTTCTGTCTCCACGCCTCCATCTGTCACTTATCTTCTATTTCCTGTTCTGTTCGTCAGGCTTCGGTTGTCTATTTTTTGGCTTATTGCGACTGTTTCAAGAGATGTCTATGTGACGTCATACCGATCGGGCTGTGACCTCTTTTCACACCCGTGAGAAGGGTTCACTGGGACATTCCACCCCCCCCCCCCCCTCCTCCTCCCTCCCGAAACTGCTGATTCACAGCTCTGGCACAGCTGTGTGTGAGCTGTATGAGGGCTAGGTCCTCATTCTCCTCAGCTGTTGCTTTTTAACCAGTCAGGCAGGTCAAGCTGGCCTGTAGATTTAAAAGAAAATCTGCTGCTGATCTCGTAATTGTGCGTGTGCATGTGTGAGGTTCAGATGAAAAAAAAAGGTTTATTGATTTACGTTCTATGTGGAACTGTGCTGTGAAATTCGGTATTGCAGCTCGCTGTCTGTTGAGTGAGCGGTGCACAGTGAGATTTTGGTTTGATTTCTATTCCCGTGCTCACCAGAATGCCATATCCACCACATGCAGACACCGGCCATGGAGTTATTGTGTTTCAGAATTCCGATTCAAAACTACCACTGTATCTGCACAGCATAGCTCATTAAAAAATAAAAGGTAGGTGGATCGATCCTTGACCAGGCTTTTGGTAGGTCAATTGGATGGTCGGCAAGCACTTTGACTAAATTGTTGGTCGGTTGGTTGGTTGGTTGGTTGATAGGCTGATTCGTTGGCTCGATGGCTGGCTACCTGATTGTCTGCTTGACTAGTTGGCTGGTTGATAGATTTCTGGTTGATGGCTGGTTGGCCGTTTGCCTGGTGACTGGATTGGTTGGGGGACTCAACGGATAACGGATTGGGTGTTGATTGTTGGTTGCTGGACGTTTTTGATGGATGGATGGACAGATGGATGAATGGATGAATGGATCATGGCTGTGGTTGTGGCTGAAGGTAGATAAGAAAAAGGTAAGGTAATGTTGCTGATAGCCCAGACGACCGCGAAGGGCCATATCAGGGCTGTCACCGCTTTGAAGTCAATTCACAAGTCATTCATTCCACGATAAAATCTCAGATCCGATGAAAAATGTTAATCTCTTTCAAGAACTCAAAGATCGCATCAGGTGGAATATCTCTCTGGATAGATACTACTCAGAATCTTGACTGATTTGGGTACTACTTAGTATCTTACGACGTAGGGTTGTAAGGACGGTCATGTTGTTGTCGCTGTTGTCGTTTCAGTTTCAGCTGCTCGCGTAGTGCACTTTGTTTTTGTCGTCACTATAACTGAATGGTGAAATTGACAACCATATTATCAGAGTTTTAAAAATTTTTATTGCAATCATCTTTAAGTGAGAAGGCAATAACTAACCAACCGACTGGTGAAAGCGGTTATTCAACCACATGTTCTATCAAATTCAATCAATAACACAGGTAAGGTTAATAAAAAGAACAACTTAACCGTAAAACCAAACAAGCAAATAAACAACCACTGGGAGTTGCGACTTTTTCTTTTATTCCATAATGCGGAAGGAAAACACACACACACACACACACACACACACACACACACACACACACACACACACACACACACACACACACACACGCACACACCTTTTGATCTATCGATTGAATATTCTGCATGAGGTATGGTTCCCAAAAAGCACTACCTGAAGATCTCTGCAGCAAGTGGCAAACATCAAAGCATCAATGGATCACAGCGTTCCATTACATACAGAGGGCGAAGAGCAGGTTCGGCAGTTCTGTCATCTCCTATGCAGATGGGGCATCTCCCAGACGTCCGGTATTGACACAGGCTCGTAGGAATATGCAGTCAGTCTTGAAGACTGAACGGCCAGTCTGATTTCGCATTCAGCATGGAAGTA
>JADBJO010004896.1:115000-125000 GCA_016801955.1 Conus betulinus
TCTGGTCACAAATTTCTATGAAGCTTTCCAGACGCGTGGAATTTTATTTGTGTCAGATTTTGTCTCTGTATGTGATGTGCTTGTGCAATTCTGACAGGATTCTTTAAATTTGTGTGTAGCCCCGACTTTTTGACTTCAACTATAAGGACTTTTCTGTGTGACAACGAACTTCTAATAGGATCAAAACATCATACCGGCCAATGGTAAAGTAGTCACCAGACGCCCAGTACTTCTCACAGACACTCCGGAGGAAGGGGAATAGGATCAAAACAATCATACCGGCCAATGGTAAAGTAATCATCATTCTGATTTGTATTCAGTAGAAGGAGATGAAGTGGTGATGGTGGTGGGGAGAGGGGGGGGGTGGGGGGATATGCAATCTGTCTGACACTGGTCATCTTTGACCCACGGTTTTCCAATTATGCATTTGCAGACTCGTTTTTCTAAGACGATGGTGGAGGAAACAACAACAACAACAACAACAGAAGATTTCATGTTGTTTGGTTGGTTGATGATTATTTTGATGTTGTCTTTGCTGTTGATAGAATATGATTTAAGGATACAGTTTGTGTTGGTGTTGTAGTTTGAAAGCTTTTTTGTTTTTTGTTTGTTTTGTTTTTGTGTTGTTCTGTTTTCTGCTTTTTGTTTTACTTCTGCTGTTATCAAATTTGGTTGTAGCTGCTGCTTTTGTTTGGAATAAGATACTACAGCAGTTTTGTTTACAGTTGCTGTTGTTATATATACAGTTGATCGGTGCTGTTTTTGTCATTGTTGTTATTTTCGTAATCATCTGGGGTGGCAGCAGTGTTGTTGATTCTAAGCATGTTTCTTCATTGCATTATTGTCAATGTGTTACTATTGTTGATGTTGTTCTTGTTGTGGTTCTTGTTGTTGCCTTTGTTTCTGACGTAATATTTTATTGTCTGTTGCTATCATTGTTGTTATCAATAACGACAGTGACCAATACATCATTACTGCTTTCGATGTCAATTGCTGCTGTCATTTTTGACAAGCTAGTACCGAATGAAGCAACTAGTGGACACAGCCGGTTAAAACGTATGTTACCAATCTGTAATCGAGAATAAAACCAACAAACCAAAACAAAAACAAAAAAGGCAACACATAATCCTTTGTATAAGGAAAAACAAAATCAAATGCAGCCTTTTCATAAGACAGAGCAGAAGAGCACAAATCAGAAAACCATGCACTGGTCTCATCAGAATGCGCCGGGCGGAATTCCCCAAAAGATCTCTCTGCAATTTCCAACGGGCCGGTCAGGGGAATCAATGGATCAGTCGATCACAGCGCCTGATGAGGAAGGAGCAGCTCCCTCTCTTTTGCTTCCATCTTCTTCATGTATGTGGCTGAGACGCCATCAGGAGGATACAGTCACGCTTGGAGCACGAAGGGGGTCGGCTTGGTGCAGGTTTGGCCCGCAGCTGGGTAAAAGACAACGCTTTAGGTTGATCAAGGCCAATTTTGGAGAGACTGTATGGAGCACGGTCAAGTTAAAAGCCCGTGCGGAGGTAGCTGGGAGATCTTGCAGGGTTCGCTTGTTTGGTTGTTTGTTTGTTTGTTTGTTTTTGGTATTGTTGTTGTTGTTGTTGTTGTTGTTGTTGCTGTTGTTGTTCTTGGTTGGTTGGCTGCTGGTTAGTGTAAGGTTCCATGCTTTCTTTCAGTTTGATGCGGACGGGTTAAGTTCCGTTTTCCACTGTCATCTTATTCCCGTAGATGGAGATGTATCTTTATTCGTTTAAAGGACTGCATCTTCTGTTTTTTTTTGTCACTGCATTCCAGTAAGAACTTGATTTGTGGTATGTCCATTAAAACTTGGTAATCGTCGTGTCGAAGTGGTATATGCAGATACTACTCCTTGGCTGCCGGATTACTTTGTTGAATGTTTGGTTATTTAGTTGGTTCATAGAAGAAGAAGAAGAAGAGAGAAGAAGAAGAAGAAGAAGAAGAAGGAGAAGAAAGAAGGAGAAGGAAAGAAGAAGAAGAAGAAGAAAAATGGTAACATCCGAAGCAGTAGAGAGATATCTTGGAAAGTTCAGATCTCTGAAAAGGCCGAGCGGATCATGGATCCGTCTTTGAATCAATGCATGCATAATTTGTTTTCATTCATGGACATAAGATATCGGTACAGACTGAAATACTCACTTCCCATGTAGTTCTTTTTTCGTAGTAACACAAAAATCTGTTTAATTTTCTCTTTCTGTTCTACTTTTACAACGCTGAACCTCTAACATGAATGGGCCACGAAGGAATTCCTGCGAACATGACAAACAAACTAAGGATCAAGGAGAAAAAGGATTCTTAATCAGGAGAACATAGCACTCTAAACACTCAGCACTACGACGAGCATTTCTCGCTGCTTTGGACTATACGTGATTGACATCAGACGCCCAAAATACACGCAGACAGCGGGGAAAAGGAAAAATACGGTCAGTCTGGTTGACGATAGATGGTTACCCTAATATATATGCAGGGCAGTTTTTGCTTTTAAGTGGAAGGGAAAGGAGTATTTGATTGATAGTGTTCATCAAAAGGACGGTCAATGTTTTATGGATTGACAGATTTGTTTCGTCCGTGCAGACGAAGGAGAGGAAAGAAAAACTAACAATTTAATGAATGTTGCATTTGTTGTTGTTGTTATTTTGATGCTGTCCTTGGTTTTGACGCAAGAAGGTTTGAAGCTGTGATTAGTGTCATTATTGTGATGCAGAGGAGACAGTAATTTCAATGATGGGAGTGGAGCATCATTCTTTTCTTCCATTATTATTGTAGGCATTGCATCTCTTGTTCATGTTGATGATTTGAAGGTGTGGGGTTATTACTTCGTTTTGTTAATTGTCGTTTTCCTTCATCATACTGCAGTTTTATTTATTTATTTTTTAATTGAATATCTTTCAAAACGATGTCGTGCTGAGGTCCAGCATCATTATTATTTTTCACAATTTCCTCGTGTGTGTGTGTGTGTGTGTGTGTGTGTGTGTGTGTGTGTGTGTGTGTGTGTGTGTGTGCGCGTGTGTGTGCGCATATCACCACGTGTGCATATCACCACTACCATCATTACCATCACCATCACCACCAACACCACCGCCGCCACATCAACAGCAACATCATTACCATATCATCATCATCCTCCCCCCTCATCTTCCTCATCCTTATCCTCCTCGTCATCATCAACAGCAACATAAATAACAACAACAGCAGCAGCAGCAGCAGAAGTAGCAGCAGCAGCAACAAGAACAACAGCAATAACAACAACAACAACAACAGCACAACAGAACAACAACAAAACAATAACAACAACAGCAGCACTACCAACAACAGCAACAGCAACCACAACAACAACGACAACAACAGCAATAACAACAACAACAACAACAAAATCCTTTCGAATCGATATATAGTGGCATGCTATGCAGTCCGCACCGGCGTGAATCCTTTTCGCTAGGTCCTCGCATGTTTCGCTGCAGACGTCCGATGTTTCTACAGACAGACTGGAGGAGGATGGGGAGGGGGGGGGGGGGGGGGGGGGGGGGGCAAAAGGACGTGGGGGGGGGGGGGGAGGGTCAGACTCGACACAGGTAGAGTGGTCATCCTGATTGGTATTCAGGAGAAGGGGATGAAGTGGAAAGGAGAATGGGGTCTGACCAATCGTGGTCTTCTTAGGACAGACGGTTTGCAATTCTGTAAGGGCTGTGAATTGTACAGACTCATACTGTCATTATGGATAGTGTGGTGTGTGTGTGTGTGTGTGGTGGGGGGGGGTGTGTGTGTCAGTGTGGATACCGGGGGTCAGTATGGATTTTTTTTTTAAGGGGGGGGGGGGGAAGACAACGTTGCTTGACAGTCAAGTGTTGTTTGATTGTTCTATTGGTGTTGTCGTTGTTTTGATGTGAAATGACTTGCAGAGATAGTATGAATTATTGTTGTTGTTGTTGTGTCGTCGGCGTCGTCGTCGTTGTCGTTGTTATGTTGTTGTTGTTATTGTTGTCGTCGTTGTTTGTTGTTGTTGTTGCTGTACTTGTTGTTGTTGCTGCTGCTGCTTCTGCTGCTACTACTTCTGCTGCTGTTGCTGCTGCTGCTGCTGCGCTGCTGCTGCTGCTGTTGCTGCTGCTAATGCAAAGTTGGTGGTGGAGTTACTGGCAGTGGACATTATCATTCTCTCTGCCATTAATAGTTTCGATAATTGTAGCTGCCGTTCTTCGTTGCGGTATAATGGTATAGCTACTTATTTTGATGTTTCTGTCACTGGTATTGTTGTTACGTTTTCCATCACTATTGCTACATTCTTAAAATGCTGGTGTGTCAACAGTGTCAGGGCAATAGTGACGTTGACAGCAATGACGACGATGCTATCAGTGTTTAAAATGTTTTGTTGCTTCATCATTCAGAGACCAGCTGATGAGCTAGCCAGACAAACGATAAAAGCATTCAGTCAGACACCTCTTATTCTACCAAATTTCAATCAATAAAATATGAAACTTAATTTTTGAAAAAGTCTATATGGTAAACAATCATCCCCAGGACCAGCCGCCGTGGCGAAGTGGTCAGCGTCGCCGACTCCCGGCTGGGAGGTCGTGGGTTGAATCCCATCAGAGTCATGTGGGTTTTTCTGCCCCGACTGGCTCCTACCCAGAGTTGAGTTTGCTGCGGACTCAGTTGGGAAGACTGGGACCACACAGTCGAGTTTCATCCACTTAATGGGGACGCGTTTCTGAGAGTGTTGCTCAAATTTCCTGACCAACACTGCAGGTGCCTGTATCTTTCGGGCCTGGTTGACGCCGGGGATATTATGAAAGGAAGCGTAGAGTACAGCCCTGTCATGTAGTCTCAGACCGAAATGGAAATCCGTAGCATCATCTTAATCATCCTCATCCTCATCGATCAGCATTAAAAAGAAAGTCTCAAATTCTGCGGCCCTTCATGCCCTGCTCTCATGGTGACCTCAGTTTCGATGTCCTCTCCACCTCGGTGGCCTTGGTTTGGTTCCGTCGGGGTCACGGTATCGGCGAGTCCATGGGGGCTGTCGTTGGACGGACGTGGTGGCGCCCTCCGGGGGGGGAGAGCTCACTCACGCCGGCTCCGCGACTAAGCAATTATTGTCGTCAGTAGGGGGCTTAGTGGGTGGTGTCCTGCGTATGTTAGATCAGAACAGGAGCCACTGAACACCACCGAAGTGACTCGGCAGCAGTGCAGTGTCTCCTCCGGTGGATTGCCTCTTGACGACTTGACATTGACCGCTCCCTGTGGATTGCCGGTGCGGGGGCTGCGGCGGGGCCGACCAGGCTGTGGTTGTGGACGGGGACCAGGAATGGTGATTTCTTCTATTCCATAATAGAGTAGGAGAGAAAACACAGGCATACATCTACACACACCACACACACACACACACACACACACACACACACACACACACACACACACACACACACACACACTACACACACACACACACACACACACACACACACACACACACACAGTATGTGGACACACACACACACACACACACACACACACACACACACACACACACACACACACACACACACACACACACACACACACGCACGCACGCACGCACGCACGCACGCACACACACAAGCACACATACACACACGCGCGCGCGGCGCGCATATATGTATATATATATATATATATATATATATATATATATATATATGTATATGTGTGTGTGTGTGTGTGTGTGTGTGTGTGTGTGTGTGTGTGTGTGTGTGTGTGTGTGTGTGTGTGTATACTTCAAAAAAATCATTACTTATTTATACACACACACACACACACACACACACACACACACACACACACACACACACACACACACACACACACACCAATCCTGATCTCGATAGAAAATTCTGCCTGAGGTGGGATTCCCGAAGAAGATTCGAATGGCAAGTAGCAAGAATCAATCGACCAGAGCCATTCCTGCATACAGGGCGTGAAGTGCATATCCAGCGGTTCTCCCACCTCCCATGCACATGTGGCTTCTCTCAGACGTCTTGCTTTGACACAGACACATGCGGCTTCTCTCAGACGTCTGGCATTGACACAGACGCATGCGGCTTCTCTCAGACGTCTGGCATTGACACAGACACATGCGGCTTCTCTCAGACGTCTGGCATTGACACAGACGCATGCGGCTCTCAGACTCTCATTGACGTGCGGCTTGGCATTGGACATTGACACAGACACATGCGGCTTCTCTCAGACGTCTGGCATTGACACAGACGCATGCGGCTTCTCTCAGACGTCTGGCATTGACACAGACACATGCGGCTTCTCTCAGACGTCTGGCATTGACACATGACACATGTGGCTTCTCTCAGACGTCTGGCATTGACACAGACACATGCGGCTTTGTGTGGCTTCTCTCAGACGTCTGGCATTGATTCAGACACATAGGGACATGCAGTTAGCATTAAAGACCCAGTGAGGCGGCCTGAGTTTGCGCTTAGTGAGGAGCAAAGCAGTCTGGAATATTTGCTTTGGTTTGATCTTGGCCGTGTCAGGAGGGATACACGATGGAATGTCATGTAAACAGATCGTTCGTATGACGCTGATCAATACTACAGAGATACTTTGATCGTTTGGTTTGTGCAAGTTTCGTGCGTACCTACAGTTGCATACAGACCCGTAAGCCTCACTTTCTAGTTTCTGCATGCACGTCCATGTATTCTTCGGATTTCAGAATTCAAATTTAAAATGAACTATCTACATAACTAAACAGCATAATTCATTACAAAAAAGCCGTCTGTTTGGAAGCTTGACCGGTTTTCCCTTTGGTTGATTGGATGGTTGGCAAGTTCTTTGATTAGGTTGTTGGACGGTGGCTTGGTTGGCCGGCTGATTCGTAAGTTGCCTATTTGAATGGTTGGCTGGTTGATGGATTGCTGGATGGCTAGTTGACCAGTTAGCAGGGTAGGTACATAGGTGCGTGGTTGGACTAATGGATGGTGGGAAACCCGGTGATTGGATTAGATGGGAGGCTGAACGGATGGCTGACTAGGTGTTGATTGCTGGTTGGTGAAAGTTTGGACGGACAAATGTAGATTGTAAAGTAGATTGAATTGATGAACGGCTGGCTGGCTGGCTGGTTCGCTGTCTGAATATTACTTAGGGATCATAAGAAACAGGGTTGTTAACATGGCTGTTTAACTGGTCGGTAGTTTTCTTAATGATATGCAGCGGGAAGAGGGAGCTTTTATAATATTCGAAGGCTGATCCACAAGATGAACTGATTCCAGAGTCATCCTTGGCTTTGATTTCATGATACCGATCATCGTTATCATGGAAAGAAAAACAAAAAGAAGATGATGATGGTGGTGATATCATGGAAACGAAGAAGAAGAGAAGAAAGAAGAAGAAGAAGAAGAAGAAGAAGAAGAAGAAGAAGAAGAAAAAGAAGAAGAAGAAGAAGTAGAAGTAGAAGAAGAAGAAGAAGAAGAAGATGATGATCATGATGACACAGTTACACAGACAGACAGACAGACAGACACAGACACACACACACACACACACACACACACACACACACACACACACACACACACACACACACACATGCACACACACACACACACACACACACACACACACACACACACACACACACACACACACATACACACATAAGTCCTGATCTGGACAGAATATTCTGCATGAGGCAAGATTCACCGAAAACACTGTCTGAAGATTCCCGCGGCCAGTGACAAAAATCAATGAATCAATCGATCACTGCAATTCATACAAAGAAAAGCTGAATTGCAGATCCAGCAGTTCTCCCATCTGCTATGCGCATGCGGCTTTTCTCAGATGTCCAATATTGACACAGACACGTAGGGATTTTGAAGATCAGATGGGCTGGCCTGATTTTGCATTCATCGAGGGGCCAAAGCTGTCTGGAATATTTGCTTTGGGCTGATCTTGGCCATGTCAGGAGGGATACAGAATGGAATCTTATTTGAACAGACTGTGCATACGAGGCAGGGGAATACTGCAGATACATTGATTGCTTGGCTGGTGCAAGTTTCGTGCGTCACGGCACTTTCATATAGACCAGTGAGCTCCCTTTCTACTCTGCGTATTCACATGTATGGATTCATTATGTTTCATGATTCAAGTTAATAACTTAATTGCCTGTCTGTGTAAGCAACATGACCCGTGAAGAAAGTAGCTGGTTGAAAGCTTGACTGGTCACGTGATCTGAATCGAAAGTTCACGCAGTCAGCAACAGCATCGCTGAGGAAGATGGCCGGACGGCTGTCGAAAGCATTTTCTTTTGTTGGGAGACTAGAGCTAACTTCAGGCAGCAGTTTGACTGATGTGGTTATGGTTTGTTTGGTTAGTTTGTTGGTGGCGATTGGTTGGTTGCTTGGTTGGTCGGCTGGTTCACGTGTTATGGCTTGGTTGGTTGGATGGTTGGCAAGTACTTTGGTTGGTTTGTTGGTGGCGATTGGTTGGTTGCTTGGTTGGTTGGTCGGCTGGTTCACGTGTTATGGCTTGGTTGGTTGGATGGTTGGCAAGTACTTTGGTTGGTTTGTTGGTGGCGATTGGTTGGTTGGTTGCTTGGTTGGTCGGCTGGTTCACGCGTTATGGCTTGGTTGGTTGGATGGTTGGCAAGTACTTTGGTTAGTTTGTTGGACGCTTGGTTGGATGCTTGGTTGATCGGCTGGTTCACGTGTTATGGCTTGGTTGGTTGGATGGTTGGCAAGTACTTAAGTTAGTTTGAAGGACGGTTGGTTGCTTGCTTGGTTGGTCGGCTGGTTCTTTGGCTGGACGGTTGATTGCCTGGCTGACTGTTTGAATGGGTGGCTGTTGATGGACTGCTGGACGGCTGGTTGGACGTTTAATGGGTGGGACAATGGATGAGTGGGTGGACTGATGGACAGACGCTCGGCAGCGTGGGGAGTGGGTTAGATCGAGGACTGAATGGATGGTTGACTGGATGTTGATTTCTCTTTGGTGCAAGTCTGCATTCATGGGTGGGTGAATGAATAGTTGGATGAATGAATAAACAGCTGTGGTTGATTAGATGGACACTGCTCAAGATGTTGAGAGGCAGCATTGTTGAAATGCCCGTTTTATTGTTGCTGTACTCAAGTCAGTTCTCACTGTTCTCGTTATTTTTGTGTGTGCTCGCTATAGCGGATGCTGATAATGACAACAATAGTATTAATGTGGTCATCATGACGTAACAAGTCAATAAGTAACCACCAACTGATGAGAGGAAGCCAGTCAACTACCTGTTTTGCCTATTTTTTTTTTTTATCAATAACAAGTGAAGGTTAGTAAAATGATTATTGTTGAAGTAAACAGACCAACAAAGCAATCAGGGATGGCAACTTTTTTTTATTCCATAGAACAGGACACACACACACACACACACACACACACACACACACACACACACACACACACACACACACACACACACACACACACACGCACGCACGCACGCACACACGCACGCACGCACGCACGCACGCACGACCGCACGCAAGCATGTACGCAAGCAAGTACGCACGCACGCACGAGCTGGTTGGCATCTTGACTGTTTTTTTTCCTTTGTCCGACTGGATGATTTGCAAGTACTCGGATTAGTTTGATGGACAGTTGGTAGGATGGTTGGCTAATCTGCTGGCTGAATGGTTGGCTGTTTCTTGCTGTTTCTTTGAATGGTTGGCTGGCTGGTGAATTGCTACATGGTTTGGCTGGTCGGTCGGTGGCGTGGGATTATGAATGGGTGTTTTTTTTTTCTATTCCTGCTGTAATTTAAAATGTAGTGTATCAGCTTTTCTGTGATTGTCAGCGGTTAAAGAAGCTGATTTAAGAAGAGTTAATTAAATAAAAGTTTGTGTAATCCCAGTAGAGGTGAACTTTTATAGAATCTCGTCCCAATCAAAGTAGAGGCTTTAATACGTTTGCGTTCTTCGAATTCTAGAAAGCGAAAGTATGTTTGATTAGAGAA
>JADBJO010004896.1:132500-137500 GCA_016801955.1 Conus betulinus
CTGAGATAGTCTGATGTCTGTCTCTCCCTCCCTCTGTCTTTCTCTGTCTCACTCTTTTCTCTCTCTCTCTCTCTTTCTGTCTCCTGTCCTGCCTGTCTGTCTGTCTGTCTGTCTCTCTCTCTCTCTCTCTCTCTCTCTCTCTCTCTCTCTCTCTCTCTCTGATACAGTGTCATTCTCTCCCTCCAACTGTCTCTCTCTGTCTCACTCTGTCTCTATCTCTCTCAGTCTCTGTCTGTCTGTCTGTCTGTCTCTCTCTCTCTCTCTCTCCTCTCTCTCTCTCTCTCTCTCTCTCTCTCTTTCTCTCTGTCTCGGTCTCAGGTTCTGCCACATTGATTACTCTCCCTCTCGCACATTTTCATAGTTATCAAGCCTCACGCCTGCCCTGGCTTCCACGGACAAAGTCCAAGACTGCATGCCTAAAAACCCCACAATGTCGTCACGTGAATGGAGGTCAGCAATGAGGTCTGGGGTGGGAAAAGAAAAGCACTGCTATTGTTCACACGTCAAACGACTGGAACGAAACAGACGACAGTGGGATTGAACTTCTGAATGCTCTGCTTTAAAGGGAGGAGAGGGGATTGGATGAGGAGGCGGCAGACGAGAAGGGAAGGCATCGAGGTTTTTGGAAGAGAGAGAGAGAGAGAGAGAGAGAGAGAGAGAGAGGGTAGAGAGAGAGGGAGAGAGAGAGAGGAGAGAGAGAGAGACAGAGAGAGAGATAGAGAGCAGCCAGACCTCTCTCCTCTCTCTTAGGATGACACCTCTCTTCTCTCTCTCTCTCTCTCTCCTCTCTCTCTCCGCTCTCTCTTTCTCTCTCTCTCTCGCTCTCTCTCTCTCTCTCTCTCTCTCTCTCTCTGATGCACCCCGTCTTATGTGGTTCAACACTTTCCTCTCTGGTTTTTTTTTTCTCGTCTCTCCGTTCTCTATGCCTGTCTGTCATTCCTTTCCCCAGTCACACATCCCTTCGGCCTAGTTTTGCACTTCTCAAAACACCATCACCGAATTTAATAGCTGTACTAAGGAAAGCTCGATGTGTAGGAACAATGAAAAGAAAGCTGTACAGTTCCTTAACAGGAAAGATGAAGCGAAGAGAGAGAGAATTAACGTACAGCTGAAGAAAAACGTGAGTTCTTTTCTTAGCTCCTCAAACAGCTCAGAGACATGATCGTGTCTCTCTCTCCTCTCAGCCCGAGACAGAGAGACAGAGCGAGACTGCTCTCTCTGATTCACCCCTTCTTATGTGGAGAGAGAGAGAAAGGAGAGGAGAAACGTGGGAGAGAGAGATTCTTAGCCTGTCATCGTCCTTTCCCCAGAGACAGATCCTCTCGGAGAGAGCATCCGTCCTAGCTGAGAGAGAGAGAGGGAGAAAGGGAGGAAAGAGGAGAGAGAGGGAGGGAGAAACGTGAGAGGAAAGAGGGCAGAGAGAGAGCTCAGAGAGAGGAGAGAGGAGAGAGAGAGAGAGAGAGGAGAGAGAGAAAGAGAGAGAGGAGAGAGGGAGGGATGGAGATAGAGAATACTTGAGCTAGAAGAGGTGATGACCCATCATTAAGCCGAGAGATGTACTACTCGGTCCGAGAGCAGAGAGAATACTTGCGTCAGTATTTACTTTTCCTGAAGCCGGCCATGTAGTAGTCTCAGCTGTAATCCCAACGTTGGGCCTTTTCCTGACGCCAGGTGCAGTAGTCCCTCACGGCGATGAAACCCACATCTTCAGAGCAGGCTATGATGGATAAGAGAGGGGCAACCCAACACTGTTGGGCTATACATGCAACTCCGACAAAACTTGCACACACGCACGCAGCACACGCACACACACACACACACACACACACTAACACACACCACACACACACACTAACACACACACACACACACACTAACACACACACACACACACACACACACACACACACACACACACACACACACACACACACACAGGCGCGTGCGCGCACTTTTTCACACACAGACACACAGACAGACAGACAGACAGACAAAAACAGACACATACAGAAAGAGAGACAGATAACAGAGACAGACAGGCAGACAGGCAGACAGACAGTCAGATAGACAGAAGAGAGGTCGATAGATAGATGATAGATAGATAGATAGATAGATAGATAGATATAGATAGATAGATAGATAGATAGATAGATAGATAGATAGATAGATAGAGAGATAGATAGATAGATAGATAGATAGATAGATAGATAGATAGATAGATAGATTTAATAGACTGATAGATATATGGACAGAGAGTGTGTGTGTGAGAAAGAGAGACGAGAAGAGAGAGAGAGAGAGAGAGAGAGAGAGAGAGAGAGAGAGAGAGAGAGAGAGATCGATAGATCGATCGATCGATAATGTTAATGCAAAAATCTACTGAAACTTGTGGGTAAGAAAAAGTTAGTACAGATAGATAGATAGATAGATAGATAGATAGAGATAGATAGATAGATAGATAGATAGATAGATAGATAGATAGATAGATAGATAGATAGATAGACAGATAGATGTTATTTATGTACCTGTTTATCTATAGAACATGATCGTCTATTAATCGACATTATTAATCGACATTAGTTCGTATGTGAGCGGAGCAAGGGCAGACATTGTAGAAAATGGTCAAAATCGTAAAAAAAAAATCCAAGGTTCGTTTGTTTTTTTTTTTCTCTTTTTTTTCACGTACGTGGCTATCACCTCCAACCCATCCTTGCCTTTTACCCATTCCTTAATCACTAAAACTGCATATTTACAACTAAATCAACGTCAAAATCTTGATGAGACTCTATCTTGCTCGCACGCTCTTCTTTATACTTCCTCTCTGGCTTCTTCTTCCATCCAACCCTCACTCCCCACCCCCAACCCTCCCCCCCCCCCCCCCCCCCCCCCCCCCCCCCCCCCCCCCCCCCCCCCCCATACACACACATGCGCACCTCTTCCGACTTCTTCCCTCTGTTTCCTCTCTCTTTGTCACGTCCACCCTTTTATCTTCTCACTTTACCACCTCAGTTTTCTGATCTGGTGGCGGCCATCTTGGATTTTACGTGATAACTCAAAATGCCCAACATTTACGACTTGACCTCCTACAGACTTGGATACTGCAACCTTAAATCATGTTTAGTTAACAAAGAAGAAAAAAAAAAAAACCGAATATATGCTTCGGAACAAGGTATCCCATCCATTCGCTCGGAATATTATTATTATTATTATTATTATTATTATTATTATTAGCATGGTTAGTTTTGTGAATAAGGCGTCAGTAACTTTGGCTCCAAGATTCGGGCTTCCATTCCCACTCCACGTAACTGGGTTGGGGAAGATGCTTCTCTTCCGAGTTAACTTATACGCAGTCCCAGTATCCTCGTAGTCCATCAGATGACACTGTAAGCCGAAGTCCCGTGCGTGAACGCATGCAGTAAACAATCTTGTACGCACGATAAATCCCTTTAAACCTTTCAGAGAAAACAAGGTCACCGTGATCCGGTGGAAGACATAACAGGAAAACAAAACACATGCACGTTGGTTTTCCTTCGTAGACATCATTTCCGAAGACACCATTTCCGAAGACAACCATTTCCGAAGACATCATTTCCGAAGACATGGAGGGCTTAAGAATGGTCGCGCTCATAAGCGCGCGCATGCACGCACGCATGAACGAAACGCACGCAGGAACGCGATCACGCACACACACACCACACACACACACACACACACACACACACACACACACACCACACACACACCACACACACACACACACACACACATGCACGCACGCACGCACGCACGCGCGCACACACATGCACGCACGCACGCACGCGCGCACCACACACACACACACACACACACACACACACACACACACACACACACACACGCACGCATACACGCACGCACGAACGCAGGAGCGTCCGCGCGCGCAGCGCACACACACACACACACACACACACACACACACACACACACACACACACACACACACACACACACACACACACACACACACACACCCCTTTAGGACTGAAACCAGTTTGTAGTCAGGTTATCCTTTAGTTGTATTGACATTTAAGGAAACGGTGTAAAAGAATGCCAACATTTTCTTTGAAGCAGGAGGAAATCACACACACACACACACACACACACACACACACACACACACACACACACACACACACACACACACACACACACACACACACACACACACACAACACACACACACAACACACACACACACACACACACACACACACACACACACAACACACACACACAACACACACACACACACACACACACACACACACACACACACACACACACACACACACCACCTCTTTCACCCACGGGTTAAAAAGTTAACGTTCGACCGAGAGACGAAGCAAGAAAGAAAGCAACAAAGAAAGAAACTTTCCCATCTTCACTCCCTTCACCCCCCCCTTCCCCACCGACGACCCCCTTTTTTCTTTCTCCTTTAAAGTTACCAATTCTCTCCGTAACTGCCTCTGCATTACTTTGTCAGCGCGCAGAGACTCTCTTCTTCACCGCAAGGCAGCAAGGGGCGATAACGCTGACTCAAGACGCAGGAAGTGACATCACTGATGAGACCGGTGGGGGGGGGGGGGGACCACTGGCATCGATTATCACTGGCTGACTGCAGTAAACCGGGACAACTGAGTGACACTAATTCTTTCTAAATGCCCTGAAGACGACGAGGGGGGAACCGGGAGATAAACCACACTTCTTTTTACCCTGAACTTCTTCCGAAAAGGGTGTCTTGTGATTGTCGCCCCTGTCTGTCTGTCCCGGCTGTCCCGGCTGTCTGTCTGTCTGTCTGTCTGTCTGTCTGTCTGTCTGTCTGTGTATCTGTGTATCTGTTTTTCTGTATCTGTAAGTCTACCTGTCTGTCTGCATATCTGTCTTTTTCTGCCTGTCCATCTCTCTCTCTCTCTCTCTCTCTCTCTCTCTCTCTCTCTCTCTCTCTGTAGCTCAGTCTCTGTCTC
>JADBJO010004896.1:175000-177500 GCA_016801955.1 Conus betulinus
CGAGCCCCTACAGAGAGAGAGAGAGAGAGAGAGAGAGAGAGAGAGAGAGAGAGAGAGGAGAGAGAGAGAGAGAGAGAGAGACAGACAGACAGACAGACAGACAGACAGACAGAGACAGAAAGACTGAAACACACACACACACACACACACACACACACACACACACACCACACACACAGAGAGAGAGAGAGAGAGAGAGACAGAGGAGAGAGAGAGAGAGAGAGAGAGAGAGAGAGAGAGAGAACTAGGCTCATTACGGCGGATGTTATGGTATTTATTTCCTCTGGGGAAATAGAATGGAAATGCCGGGTTGGCTCTTAACCAGGTCTGCCGACTGCTTTCTCGCAGATGCAAAGGCGCGCGGTGCTGGGCCCTACAAAACAGGTCAAGACTTTACGGGTGGTGGTAAAATGCTATGTTGAGAGATGGCTGTCCGTTTTATTGTCACTTTGGAAATTGTTGGTCTTTCTTGAGGTTTCGTGTGCGTTTTCTTTTGCTTTGTTTTAGTGTTGTTAACATTTCTTGGGAGCTATGTTCACAGAAGCATTGATATTTATGCTGTCGATGTTAAAAATCTCTCTCTCTCTCTCTCTCTCTCTCTCTCTCTCCCTCTCTCCCTCCCTCCCTCCTCTCTCTCTCTCTCTCTCTCTCTTCCTCTCTCTCTCTCTCTGATTTCTGGCCAGGCGACAGTCAAGCATACTATATACGGGGGCAACATGGCTATTTTCGGAACGGTTCAACTGGTCGTCCCCAGTAGTGGACACTGGCAGTGCTAGAACATTGCATAGTAGGACAAACACTGGACGGGCCCGACCATCCAAATGAATGGGTCTTTCTGAATGTTTAATGTTGAAATTTAAAACCAAGTAAGTTCAAGGATTTATCTGTCATGAATTACGTTAGTTCCTTTGACATTGTATGCCCTACTGAAGCATTCTATGATCCAAGACACTGTATGTCCTACTGAAGCATTCTATGATCCAAGACACTGTATGTCCTACTGAAGCATTCTATGATCCAAGACACTCTATGTCCTACTGAAGCATTCTATGATCCAAGACACTGTATGTCCTACTGAAGCATTCTATGATCCAAGACACTGTATGTCCTACTGAAGCATTCTATGAACCAAGACAAAGTATGTCCTACTGAAGCATTCTATGATTCAAGATACTGTATGTCCTACTGAAGCATTCTATGATCCAAGACACTGTATGTCCTACTGAAGCATTCTATGATCCAAGACACTGTATGTCCTACTGAAGCATTCTATGAACCAAGACATTGTATGTCCTACTGAAACAATCTAAGATCCAAGTTTTCCTTTTGGTGGCATTTTTTTTTCTTCTGCTGATTATGTTAAATTTAAAGCAGCTGCGCGCGATTCACTTTCCCATTAGGGCGGACATTCAGGAGGTGTTTTAGTACTGACACAGGGAAAACTATTGGCAATTGTGTGAAAGAGATGAATGTGGCCTGTGACAACACTGTGGCTATTGAAATAGAGAAACAATGTGTTTGGTGTGGAGAAAAACGTTATATTCATCGCTTACGGTGTCGCTCCTGAAGGATCACCTATGTAGGCGCACACTGGGCTGAAAGATAGTGTCGTAATGTTAGAAGAATGGTCAGTACGATATATCAAGAAAGAGGATGTTTGCTTTATCATGTGTGTTGATATGAACGCTAGAACTACAAGTAATCAGCCAAAGGTGGATAACATGAAAAAAACTGTGTACCAAGCTTTGACTCTGACAAGCGAGACTGGTGAAGGCGGAAACACCTGACGCTCAAAAGATCTACATTTTCAATGATTTTGGAATATCCGTGCTTGATCCTGCTTTTCTATTTGGTCTGCCCATTCTAAACGGAAATTGTAAAAAAAAAAAGTGTTTCAGGTGGAGCATTTACTTTTGTATCGCCACATGGTCAAAGTGTTATTGATAGCTTTCTTGTATACATACTGTGACCTTGTGTATATTCTTGAAAATTACCAGTTGTCATGAAATGGATGAACGATCAATGTATCAGTAATTTCAACGAAACTAAAGCAGCAAGTGTAGGTAGAAAAAAAAAATAATTCTGTGGGATATTGAGAAAATTCAGTCATATAAAGAAGAGTTTGGGAGCAATGAGTTTCAGAACATGCTACTGAAAGCTGAGCAGATGTTGACAGTTGATGTCAATCGGTCAGTTGATTCCTTTACCAAAACTATGTATGGCACGGCAGCCTGCATGCTACGGACAGTGGGAAAAAGAAAGAATCCCAGCGACTGCTTTGACATTGAGTGTCAGCTACAGAAAAAAAAAGAAAGGATTCCAGTGACTGGTTTGACATTGAGTGTCAGCGACAGAAAGAGAAAGGATCCCAGTGACTGGTTTGACATTGAGTGTCAGCGACAGAAAGAGAAAGGATCCCAGTGACTGGTTTGACATTGAGTGTCAGCGACAGAAAGAGAAAGGATCCCAGTGACTGCTTTGACATTGAGTGTCAGCGACA
>JADBJO010004897.1:5000-15000 GCA_016801955.1 Conus betulinus
TTAATCAGGTGTACAGTTTTGTCTTAATCAACGTTGTCATGTGGCTGATGTTTTTAATGAACACCTAGGGTTTTTTTTTTTTCCATTCTGAAATGATACGTCCACGAATATTGGTGTGAAAGCCCTTTCTGTGTTTGATTTGATTTCGTTGCTGGCTAAATTCAGAATTGACAAATGCAGATTTCTTAATGTTATTTCAGTTTTATAATGTTTTCTTTATGTTTAGAAGCAGAATTATACGGCTGAAAACAGTGCATCGCTTTAAGCATGACTGACCGCTCTCTAGAGAATTCTTTTTCGAAGTCATTGTTATCAGAACTGAGTCCATCACTTTTGTTCTTTTTTCTAATTGAATCGGGCTCGTTCCAGAATATGGATGGAATGTAAGCATTGCCCACATATTCCCCACCTTTCCTCCTGAATCGTCTCTGTTTCTTCCTCCGTAATCTGTCGTTTTTTTTTCTTCTTTTCGTTTGTTTATTAATTGTTGCTTTTTTCCTACAGCTTTATGCTGGTATGGAGTTACGTACAGAGTTCCATTCAAAGTAAGATAAGAGATTCAGATTCAGATTCAGAAAACTTTATTATCTCTCGTTACAAGAGAAATTACATTTGTGACCGCTGCCCTAAAAGTTAAGACATACATATTTATAGTTACAAACGTGACACTGGAAATTAAAATTACTTACAAAAACAATAAAACATGCGTGTAACACCAAAATGGGAATTTCAATCTTTTCTCCTTTTGGTAGTGCAAATAAAGTACACACTCAGCCACTCTTGATTATATATACATAAATGTGTGCACGTATGAGAGAGAGAGAGAGAGAGAGAGAGAGAGAGAGAGAGAGAGAGAGAGGTGATTTAGATCTGATGCTATGTTGAATATTTGATTCATGTAAATTGGTACCCATCCGTTGGAATTTATTAATGTATTTACTTTCCCGCTTTATAATTGCATAGAATGCTTTCTTGTAAGCTGTACGAAAATCATTCCCTCATGTTACGGTCTTTTGATTTAAGTTCTTTATTTTCTTTATTTTCATTCTAACTGGTACACACTTTAATGTGTTTTTTTCAGGGCATTTTAATTATTTATAGTCTATATTCCATGTATACTTAGCTCTGCGTGCTTTGTGAGTTGTTTATAGATGACAGGGCTGTATACAGTAGTCATTCTAAGTCGGAAGATATCTCACTTAATCTATGATGAAAATCTGATTAACTGGTCAGGATTAAATCACAAGAGACTGTTTATGCTTTAACCTAATCACACGATGATCGTCACGTGATAGAAACGCCAAAGCCTTTTCTGTAGTTACCCTCCCCTTCACATAAATACACAAATATTGAACAGCTTGAAAACCATAAATTTGTTGGCATAGTCATCCGGATAAATTTGTATTGGGTTTATCATGTCACAGTCATCTGCAAACCTGTTTCTACAAGAAATGACCAGCTATCCGAAATAAAACCTATATTTACACCCTCGAAAAGTTCTGTTCCTTGTTTGCATTGAATCAAGTATCAATTCCGCTCTGGACTCAGCTGATATCAATATTTTGAAAATTTATCCCGTCTTAATGGATGCATTTTAGAATTAGTCCTGAATAAACCATCAGAACTGGTGTTGGTTTTATTTGTTTGTTTTTATTGTATTGCGTTTGGTATCTGCCGAATGTAAAATTGTTAAACAATAAATCCATTTCTATGTTTAAAGTTTTTTCAACCTGTACTCTACCGGCTAATAACTTTCAATGATCATCATCACCGCGTACATAAGCTCATACTGGCTCTGCCTGAAGTTGATCTCTCAAGAACTAATCTCCGTTATTCTGCTTGATTTTTGTAGAAGACACTAGCCACTTTTGTTCATGTCATTAGATACAAGTAGGCCTATGCCCATGCCAGGTCAGATGTGAAAGCTGGTAGCCAATATTCTGATTATTTCAAAAGTTTTGTTAGGATCCGCTTGGGCGGTAACTTATCACTTCAACTTTCTGCAGTATATTTAAGCAATTTACAGGCATTTGTTCATAAATTATTGATCCAAACAGGCCGATTTCTTAATATATAAAGATAAGAACGATCCATTAATTGTATTGGATTCATCTATTTAGAATTGCTGTTACTTAATTCATCAATTTTCCGAGGGAAAGATGTATACAGAAGCCTTGCAAGCCTATTCTACTTAATTCATCAATTTTCCGAGGGAAAGATGTATAAAGAAGCCTTGCAAGCCTATTCTTTTCCATTATTAAAGCTCTCTCTCTCTCTCTCTCTCTCTCTCTCTCTGTGTGTGTGTGTGTGTGTGTGTGTGTGTGTGTGTGTGTGTGTGTGTGTGTGTGAAGCCTGTAGGCGTTGAACGTCAGAGAAAGAGAACACATACAAATGAAGCTCTAAAATGACGTGGTTTTTTTTTTTTCCTGTTGATTTGTTTTTTTAATGAGCTATGTTCGATGAAGCCAAGACGGATTTTAGGCTTAACTGCACCCCGGGAGAAGATGTCGGGGCCGGATAACTCGGTGTGTAGATAGGAAAGCCACATGCTCAGTGGAAACATGACCGATGGAGTGAGAACTCTGCTGCATGTCTTAACTGAACTGCGAGCAGAGCTAGGTGTCTCGCCGGGAGGGGAGCAGCTGCGAGAGTTCCCACAAAACACCAGACGGCTCAAGGCGGAAGTCCGATTAGCTGTTTCTGACAAACAGGGTGTTTAAATCCGGGTCCGTTTCAATGATTTCATTGTATTTCATTCCGTGTTATTTATAGCCCAGCCGACCGCAAGGGGGCACATCAGGACTGTTACATCAAGATCAGTTCCATGCATGTTTGTTTTAAGAAATTGAAATCGTACACCGAAATCAGTCTTGTTTCATGGTAATAGCAAAACGTCAACCACTGACTGATGGAGCTGGTCGCATCACGACCTGTTATGACAGGTAAGGACCATTTCATGGCCATTTTCATGACCATTTTACTACCAAAAACAACTTTGAACCCATCTTAGTTCACATCCCCACATTAATGAAAGTCATGAACATCTTATTCTACTAAACACAGCCTAAGATTATTTTAGTTTACATCATAAACTATGATGACAGTCATGACAATTCTATCCTATTATATACAGCCTAACGTTCACACCATTACCTGCAATGACAAAGTCATGATAATTCTTTTTCTACTAGATACAGCTTCAGATGATCTAAGTTCAAATCATAGTCTTCGATGACAACGTCATGACCATTCTTTCCCACTACGTACGCCCACAGCTTATTTTCAAGATTTATTGAGGAGGGGGGGCGGAGAAGAGGGGGGGGGGGGGGGGGGTGGGGGGGTGGGAAGAGCTATCAATAACCAGAAATCTTAGATACGTGTCTTTTTGTTTATTATGTATTCAGCAACTTATTTCCCCCTCCCCTCTTCTCCCCCTCCTCCGTTTCTTTTAGTACTCCCAGTTCTTATAGAACTGCAAGTACTTTACAATGAGAACGAAGAAATGCTGTCTGTCTGTCTGTCTGTGTGTCTGTCCGTGGTCAAAATGTGGTCCACTCGCTCCAGACAAAACTTCCGGGCCGATCTTTCTGAAAATTTGTAGGTATGCTCATTATGCGTCACGAATGATGCTCAATGTTTTATTTTTACCAGAATAGCCGTTACAGACGGCTATAACGTCCCAAAATGGGTTTACTTCTTTATGGAATATCTCAGTGACGAAATAGATTATGACGCATCTTTGATAGTGACGTCACATACATTATGACGCATGTTTGATTGTGACGTTTTCAGGAAGATAAACTGGGAGTACGTTTATATGCTTTGCATCTTGTTTCACTTTCTAATCCTCCATGACAGTTCAGTGGCATTACTCCACGCCGCTCCCTTTGACCTCCCAACCACAGCTGCATCCTGGTTTGTCCCGTTGCAGCCTCGGTACTTGCTTCAGAATCAATGGGGCCGGTCTGGAGTAGTCAGAGGCTGCTTGTCTTCAGAAACCATGGGAATATTCTTGGAAAAAAACCACTGAGCTGTGTACACATCAGTGACAGTGTGGAGGGAGGAGAAAGCAGAGGCGATGCTTCGAAGTGGGATTGAAGTGTGAAAAAATAAATAAAGCTCACATTTAATTACTTTCGGTTTCATTGCTGTGGGAAGCACAAGTAGAATTTTTTTACAGCCTGTGAACTGATAGGCAGTGTGTGACAGGTTTAGAGAAGGGAGGGGGTGGGGGGCAGGGTGGGGTGAGACATAACATTACATCGTCAGTGTTCCATGAGGTCCGAGTCTGTCAGTCAGAGCTGGGTGGCTTATATGGTAATGAAATGCTGACATGAACTAGCTTGCTGACTGTGGGGCTGGAATGGATGGAGAGTTGCTGACCATTCATTACCGGATCCTGTGACCTCATTCAAAACACGACTTTGCATATCTCGTGTACTCGCTCAACTCTTCATCGTCGTTATTCTCTCTGTCACTTTTCAAACTACAATGTTGAATCACTCTCAAGTATTACACTAATTTTTTGGAAGAAAAAAAAAGCTTTGAAAAAGAAGTGTGGGGAAAACCGGCTTTTTTCCGTGCCCGAGTTCCAGCTTTCACCATGTGTACCAATCAGTTCGTAATAGTTGTGTGTGATGAATGTGAAGTTGTTTCTCTTTACTTAAAAGCGACCGTTTCTTTCAACTCAAATGCGGCTTTTTCTCATAGCTGAAAAGCGGCTGTTTCTTTTAACTTAAAAGAAGTTTTTTTTTATATTAAAAGCGGTGGATTTCTTTCAGCTTCAAAGCAAATACTTCACTTAAACTTAAACGCCGCTTTTTTTCTCTTTGCGGTTATTTCTGCTGAACATAAAAGCCGTTTTTTTTTCCTCATTGCCGCTGTTTCTCGCCAACATAAAAGCTAAGACATAGCTGTTTCTTTTCAGTTTAAGAGCAGCATTTTTTCTCTTGAAACTAAAATTGGTTGACTCTAAAGGCGGCTGCTTCTCTTAAATTAAAAAAGCGGCTTTTTTTTGGTTTGTTTTTTTTTGCTTGAATGTAAAAGCGCCTATTGCTCTTTAATAGCGAGTGTTTCTCTTTTACCAAAGCGTGACTGTGTCTACCTGTGACCAATAGTCTGAAGTCAGAAAGAAGTCAGTCTTCCCCAGAACGCCAACAAGGTTTCTTACGTTACTTCCTATAAGATGGCAACGCTGCGTTTGGTGTTTGGCATGTTGGTTCATTTCTTCTATCTGATCGAACAACAGGAATTCTGTTCTTCATGTCTGATCATTGTACAAGATGAAAAAACAAAAAAAAAGGTTGCTGAGGTTATGTCTGTTTTTTCCGTTCATCATACATTTACATTTTATACAGTCTTTCAGTCACAAGTGTACTTTCCAGATTGTAGGATCAAAGTTTAAGTGGTGCATCAAAGCAAGTCTGAAGCGAATTGGAACACTTCATGGCTGTGGGAGGTGGGGAATTGTAGAGTCATGACACGTTTGGAATTGAACGGTGCTCGAACAAGGCTGTCCGTATTATCACACACACACACACACACACACACACGCACGCACGCACGCACGCACACACACACACACACACACACACACACATACACACGCAAGCACGCACGCACGCACGCACGCACGCACACACACACACACACACACACACACACACACACACACACACACACACACACGCACGCGCGCGCGCGCGCGCGATATCACTTGTTTGAAAGGACGACAGCTGAAGTGAAGAGTACACGAAGTGAACGTGGGACAGTTCCCGTTTTTTTGTGTCGTGAAACTGAAAGACCGTTCTCTTTGTTATCCCCCCCCCCCCCCCCCCCCCCCCCCCCCCCCCTTGCTTTGCTTTGTATGTGTGGCCGCAAATACTCTTTTCAAGATGTGGTATGCATGTGTGAGCATGACGTGTTCAAGCACTTTGGACTGCGCAAGATGAGCACTGTGTGAATATTCTTGTTATCATCATGATCTTGTTATGAATGACCAAGTCAAGTGCGGAAAAGTAATGAAATATTAGTATATTTGTAATATACAATCGCTGTTTTTAATTACGTCCTTTATTGTGTTTTTCACGGTTGCGTATGGCATGGGTTACTGCAAATATTTTCATGTCCACTCCACATTGTCTGTCCGTCATTTTGTCGTCCCCATTTCCCTCCTTTAACAGTTTCTTCAAGGATTGTTTTAGCAAGGCCAGTGGAACTTGTTACAGGTCCGAAGCAACCTAGTTTTTCTTTTCTGAACTATTATCAGAAGATTTTTAAAGATTTTCACCCGTTCGCCTGTGCCATGCAAAGCCGCAGGTTTTCATATTGTGATAAAACATGTCCTTGTTATTGTTCGAAAGTTGAATGTGCTGCTTGATGGTTTAATGCATTTATACATTGGTGATACAATCAGTATATCTGATGTTTATCATTTTGCATAAATGTACCTCATTCCACGCATCAACTCAAATGCTCTCCTCTTTTCAAAAAATCAACTCAAAAGCATTTCTCTTCACAACTGATTGATACACAAGAACGCGCTGGTGGTTTTTTTCAGGAGTAGTAGTCACGTTCGGAAGCCTGTGGTTATTCATCTAACTGTAGAATGCCGGACTCGTAATCTTGGGGTTGCGGGTTCGAATCTCCGCCAATTGTTTTGTGTGAGAGGTAGGTGACGGGTGGAAATGAGCGTGAGAGAACGAAACTGGTGAATGATACGTGTGGATGTGTGTGTGTGTGACTGAAGAGAAGCATTTTTTTTTTGTGTATTGCCTGTTGTTCTAAAAAATTCATTTAGCTTGTAATCTGATGTGTGTGTGTGTGTGTGTGTGTGTGTGTGTGTGTGTGTGTGTGTGTGTGTGTACTTATCTATTGTAAACGCCTAGGTCATTCAATGAATCAGGCGTGTGAATGTTCTTGATAATCTTTGAACACCTTGGCGAGTTCTTGTTCGCTGTATGCCAGGCCAGCATCGTCTGCCAGTTGAAGGTTTGTGGTGATTTTCCTTCCAACGCTGACTGTGTCGACATGATTTTCAAATTGCATCAGTCATGATATGTTCAAGAAATATTTTGAAAAGTGTGGAATAAAGAAGGTGTCGGAAGCCCTGACGAACTCCATCTGAAGCATGGAACTGCTTTTCAATAGTATCTGTATGAGCTCTGCGCTTGCCGCTTTGGAGTTCAGTTGCTGTATGGAGTTGATTAAATTTTGTCTGATGTTAAAGTCTTTCATTTCAGTCGCAGCACCTTGTGCTAGACTCTTGTCTGTCGAAAACTATTTCGAAGTTAACAAAAAACGGGGTAGAATTCCTTCTGATATTGGATATGGTTTTTCGCAAATGTAGATTTTGATCTGCGTAAATTTTGTAAACCATTAGTGCCGGTTAAAAGTCTGTTCAATGGTACATCTGCTTTTGCGGAATCCAGCCTGTTCTTCAGCTTAGAGAGATATATAGTTGCTGTAAGCTATACGGAATTATTCTGAGCACTACTTCGCAGGCATAGTGAGGCAGTTCGGGTAAATGTAGGAAATTTCCTATCTTGCGAAGGCTGACGATTGGCGATGAAGTCCATGATGAGGGTCAGTTGCCAGTGTACCAAATTCTGTTGCAGATAGCAGTTGGCATATCAGTTAGTAGCTTTCCGCCATGTTTTTAAGACTTTTTCATGAATGCTATCGATGCTTGCAGCCTTCTCACATTAACATTGTCCTCACAACTTCTTCACGGAGTATTTGAAAGTCATCCTCATCGATGATTCCTGTGTATTAGTATACTTGGGTCTCGTTTAGTTTATTTGTTGTAAAGTTCGGAGCAACGTTCAGTTCACTTTTGATGTCTTCTTCCATTGTCAGACAGTTGCCTCTTTGTCAGAATGGTCTTGACTTTGCTTCAGCTTCGCTTCTTTTTTTTCTATCAAGTCTTTACAGTCTTAAAAGCTATCTTGGTATCAGTGTTGTCTAGGGTTTTCCCAATATCCTCTCACTGCTATTCAATCCAACTTTTCTTTGCATTAATTCCTTCCTTTCTCATTCTTCTGGTCCTGTTTTAAGGTTCTTCTAGTGTCTCCAAAGATCTTGCTTGTGGTGCATGGCTTCAATTTTGAATCATGGCCGTTAAGAATTGTCCAGCTTTGTCCGGATCTTTCAGTTTGTCAAGACTGAATCTGAGGACGCTGTTTTTCATTCCTTTGTTGTCTTCAGCTGAGCCAAGTTCATCGCGACAAGATCACTGCCAACATCATCACCTCTTCAACTGAACTAAGTTCACCGTGACAAGATCACTGCCAATATTATCACCTAGAAATGCTCTTGTTTTAGCCGGATCTGTTCCGGTTCTTCACAAGAATGTGATCTATCTGGCTGTGATACTGACCATTTGAGGAATGCAATGTCCATCGTCGCAATACTTTATGCTTTATGCTCACTGAGAGCGTTGGCAAGAACCAAGCCATTATCACTGGCAACTTCTAGCAGGCGTCGTCCCTTATCGGCGGCGGGCTCATCAGAAATTTTTCCTGTCTTCTTGGGCATCTGTATCAATCTTGATATTCTGGCATGAACAACGAGGATGTCTTGTTTTGGCAACCTTGCTGATGAGCGCATGAAGCTGCGTGTATGATTGTTCAGTTGGATCATTATTAAAGTATGACGTGGTAGTGCGTATTTGCACTATCGTAATGTTGGATGATTTCGCTTGCGGGCATATGTGTCATGATCCTACTGAAAACAGGACAGCATCAGCTCCATGCGCACATTTGTCTCCTCCACTTGAGTGCAAGAAATGCCTCCTTTTGTCTCACGGTCAGTTCTTCTAGTTTTCTAACCTGTCTGTTTTACGTTCCAGGCGGCGGACCGAGATAATGCGAAAATGGAAAGAAAAAAAAAACTTCATCATTAATCACTTATGCAATCCACTGTGCCACCATCCTAATATGCAAAGACCCCCCACAATACGCTACCACGCCCTCGTTCAACTCTCGTTTCACTCATCACAAAGAGACGCTTTGACTTGCTTCATTGGCGACAGTCTTGCCGTCTAGCGTCGGAAAAAACGCAAATCAGGTGTGCAGCGCAGAAGTCACCCTCCATGACCGCCCCCGGTTACGTTTTATCCTCGCCGATCGTGACCCGCACATCTATGGTGTGTTGCTGGGATAAACAAGTGATTCCTTCCGGGCAATATTCTTTTTCCCCCCATCATGTTTTTTTCCCCCAGGTCACCGCAATGAACATCACAAGCCTTCATCGTTGTTATTGATGATTTAGACAGCCGATCACAAGGGGGCACAGTATGGGTGTCCTATGTACATCAACATGCACTGCACTACTTGCGTTGTAAATAAGAATCAGTGTTTGATCAACACCTCAACAGGTGGATAAGGACAAACTCATTGCTGCATAATGTTCAATAAACAAAAGATGTTTATTTCTCTCTGATCATTCTCTCTCTCTCTCTCTCTCTCTCTCTCTCTCTCTCTCTCTCTCTCTCTCTCTCTCTCTCTCTCTCTCTCTCTCTCTCTCATATCCTCCGCTCGCGCATGCGCATGTGTGTGTGTGTGTGTGTGTGTGTGTGTGTGTGTGTGTGTGTTGTTGTGTGTTGTTGTTGTTGTTGTTGTTGTTTGTTGTGCTACACATGTTTGCCCTTCAATGGCCGAAAAAAAATGAATCAATTGAACTTAGAAAAAAAAAAAAAAAAAAATGAATCAGTTGGTCTTAGAAAAAAAAATAATAAACAACTAGTTGGTCTTAGAAAAAAAATAATAAACAACTAGTTTGGTCTTGCACCGGTCCTTAGAAATTTTTTTTTTCTTTGGACCTCTTTGGCCCGTTTCGTTCATCATTTCTGTATGACGTTTTTTGCATCTCATCTTTTTTATTCCCTTTATGTATGCCGTTTGTGCCATTAGTGTCATTTTTAGTTCATCGTTTCAATATGACGTTTGTTGCATGCATCTCATCTTTTTTATTCCCTTTATGTATGCCGTTTGTACCATTA
>JADBJO010004897.1:20000-25000 GCA_016801955.1 Conus betulinus
GGGCTCTTCTTAGTTCACCTCAAGAACGACGTGGTAGGCTGGGTTGGGGCTCTTCTTAGTTCACCTCAAGAACGACGTGGTAGGCCTGGGTTGGAGGTCTCCTTAGTTCACCTCAAGAACGACGTGGTAGGCCTGGGTTGGGGCTCTTCTTAGTTCACCTCAAGAACGACGTGGTAGGCCTGGGTTGGAGGTCTCCTTAGTTCACCTCAAGAACGACGTGGTAGGCCTGGGTTTGGGGCTCTTCTTAGTTCACCTCAAGAACGACGTGGTAGGCTTTGGGTTGGGGTCTCCTTAGTTCACCTCAAGAACGACGTGGTAGGCCTGGGTTGGAGGTCTCCTTAGTTCACCTCAAGAACGACGTGGTAGGCCTGGGTTGGGCTCTTCTTAGTTCACCTCAAGAACGACGACGTGGTAGGCCTGGGTTGGAGGTCTCCTTAGTTCACCTCAAGACGACGTGGTAGGCCTGGGTTGGGGCTCTTCTTAGTTCACCTCAAGAACGACGTGGTAGGCCTGGGTTGGGGCTCTTCTTAGTTCACCCTCAAGAACGACGTGGTAGGCCTGGGTTGGGGCTCTTCTTAGTTCACCTCAAGAACGACGTGGTAGGCCTGGGTTGGAGGTCTCCTTAGTTCACCTCAAGAACGACGTGGTAGGCCTGGGTTGGGGCTCTTCTTAGTTCACCTCAAGAACGACGTGGTAGGCCTGGGTTGGGGCTCTTCTTAGTTCACCTCAAGAACGACGTGGTAGGCCTGGGTTGGGGCTCTTCTTAGTTCACATCGGTGCATGGAGAGAAGCAGAACAGGACAGATTTCAACTCATCCTCTAGACCGTACAGACAATGTTATTCGCATGTTGAAAATAAAATGAAGGTTAAAAGGAGGGAAGCGAGGCTAGAAACCAGACTGTTTAAGCTTCATCTTTTACATCTTTAATTCATACATTGTAATACAAATGTTGAACCCCGAGTGACACGCCGAATTCTATCGACTTCATGGCGATTGTAATGGGAGGGAGGGGGGGAGTCGGAAATAACCTGTTGTAGTCACCTTCTTCTCTCTCTCTCTCTCTCACCCTCTCTCTCTCTCTCTCTCTCTCTCTGATCCGATCCGCCCCTGACTGTGTGTCGTGTGGTGTGTGGGTTGATTGGCAGTCCACGCTGAACCAGACGGTGGAGGCGTTGTCCCTGCGGATGGTGCAGCTGGAGAACGAGCTGGCGGAGGCACAGGACCGGAGGGAGGGTCTGGAGGCGGAGCTGGAGCAGCACCGCAACAGTCTGCTGTCCGCCAACGACAGGAACGTCCGTCAGTGCTGCTAGCTCTGCTCGTCCTGTCTGGCCTCTCTGTATCTGTCTGTCTGTCTGTCTGCCATCGTCTGTGGGCGTGCGCCTTCCCCACCCCCCTTCCCCCTTCTCTCTCTGCCTCTGTCTTTGTCTCTTTGTCTTCGTCTCTCTGTGTCTCTCTTTGTCTCCCAATCTCTCTGTCTCTCTTTCTGTCTTCATCCCAGTGTCCCTCTGTGTGTGTGAGTGTGTGTGTGTGTGTACTTGTACGTGCGTGCGTGCGTGTGCGCGAGTGTGTGCGTCAGTGTGTGTGTGTGTGTGTGTGTGTGCGCGCGCGCGTGTATGTATGCGTGTGTGTGTGTGTGTGTGTGTGTGTGTGTGTGTGTGTGTGTGTGTGCGCGCGCGCGCGTGTATGTGTGTGTGTGTGTGTGTGTGTGTGTGTGTGTGTGTGCGGGCGCGTGCGCGCGTGTATGTGTGCATACATATGTGTTTTGTGTGTGTGTGCGCGCGCGAGCGTGTGTATGTATGTGTGTGTGTGCGCGCGCGCGCGCGCTCGCGCGTGTGTATGTGTGTGTGTGTGTGTGTGTGTGTACTCATGCGTGTGTGTATGTGTGCGTTTATGTGTGTGTGTATGTGTGCGCGCGCACGTGTATGTATGTATGTGTGTGTGTGTTGTTTGTGTGTGTGTGTGTGTGTGTGTTTCACTATGTAATGCTTTCTCCGCGTACCCTCATGAGTTCATCTCAGAATTAACAAAACCTGAAACTTGCATATCTAGCTAAATTCACCCCTCTACGTTCACAGGTCTGTTCACGGCTACAGGCAGGAAAGAACATCCGTCAGAAGTGCTAGTTTGTTTTTTTCTTTGGCCTCTCTGTCGATCTGTAACCCTGTGTGTGTGTTTGTATGTGTGTGTGCGCGCGCGCGCGCGCGCGCGTGTGTGTGTGTGTGTGTGTGTGTGTGCGGCCTGCCTCTCTCTCTCTCTTCTCTCTCTCTCTCTCTCTCTCTCTCTCTCGTGTGTGTGTGTGTGTCTTTACTGTGTCCTCATTGGCACATACCGATTCCCTCTCACCCCCTCAGAGCTGTACACGGAGAACGAGGACCTGAAGACGGCGGTGAAGGCCCTGCAGAAAGAGCACGGTGGTGAAGGAGAACGAGATGCTCAAGGACAGGTCAACGTCCTCACCCAGGAGAACCACAAGCTGAAGGACATGGTTCGGACGCAGAGGCCAAGTGCCCCTCCTTTACACACCTCAGACCCCCGCCCACACCCACTCATCGGCTCCCAGACCGCCGCCAAGGAAGACAACTTGGCCCGACTGAGGAAAGAGTTTCCTGGAAGAGCTTACTTCCCTTGAGCTGTCCCAGCGAAGGGCGCGCTGCTGCTGCTGCTGCTGGCACGCAACAGAAGACCGACAGAGGGAGTGTAGCCAGCAGTGACTCTACGACGCCGCGCCCACGATGAGGAAGATTCCCATCGTGAATGTTCAGGCTGATGTGTAAGAGTGACGGTTGTTTTGATGTCGACAGTGACGACGGTTACTGTGTTGCTGTTTCATAATGTACATTTTTACGTCACGTGTAAAAAAAAAAAAAATCATGTTGCGAGTTGAAATATGCAGGCATGTGTGCAAATTTGTGTTGCTATATTAATATGCACGTTTTGATGTGGAGAATATTACTGTAAAAATGTGTGCATGTTCATGTGTCATTGCCGTGGTGTATTGAGTTTAGCCACAGTACTGTGAGCATTTCTCAGAGCCCACCATCTTTCTGTCATTACTAGACAATAAAGGTGTGAATGTCATTAATATCAGTGTCCTTTTTTTCAAGTTCACACCCATACATACACAGCACAGAAAGTAAAATTCAATAACAAGGGGAGGTGGGGGGGGGGGGGGGTGGTTAAAGGAAATACAAGAACAAAAAATGATATACATCGTTCCTTCCTCTAGGGATTACTTAAATCCTATAGGATAAAAGTCGTTTAGCATCACGTGTTACTTTAATGGTAGTACAGACTGCCACTTAAGAGACATTTGTTCAGGTATAAGATATCGAAGGTAATTTTTTCAGCAGAGAGGTTCTTTCCCTTATGGACAAAGAACAAGAGAGAGAGACCGGCACCTCCACTGGCAATGACACATCGAGGCACAACGTTATCTATGAATGTTTGATCATGTTTTACGTTAGGGTGCAAGAAATGATCAAGGTCAAGGTCATGTGCTCCGGAGTTGAAGAGTCTGTGGGTGCTCTTATCCAAGTCCTCAAGAGCACCAGCAGACTCTCCAGATCCGAAGCGCATGACCTTGACCTTAATCGCACCAATCATATCACTGACCCTAACTTTGCCAAAGCCATCCGTTTATCAGGGACTCACCACTCAAAGCTTGCGTGATGTCATGGATAAGGGACAAGTCCACAAGCTGACCTCTGCCGCGACCAGCAGTCTCATTCTTCAGTCTTATACAGACCAACGTAAAAAAAAAAAAAAATAAAAAAAAAAAAGAAAAACAGGGTCTCCAAGAGGGAGATGGTGGATCAGTCCCGAACCACATTCACACGGACATCCCTCCCCCCCCCCCCCCCCCATCCCCCCGTCCCCCGACCCCCCTCCCCGTCCCCAGTCCCTGTAACTGAGGCAGCAGCAGCTCTGCCACCATCTTCCCTGGCCCAGGCCGCTCGGTCCTACTGGCGGAAGTCTTGACGCACCTTAATACCGACGGCTCCAACTACCAATCAGATTTTAGTGCATGAGTGAAGATTAAAAGAATGGTTTTGACATGATTCGAAATTATTTGCCTTTTTAACTTAGGACACTTTGTATTTTGTTCATTTTTAAGATGAAGTGCACTTTAAATAGAAGGAAGCCGAGTGAGAATCCGGACTGTTTGAACACCTTTGTTTTTCATGGTTTTTCTTTCTTTTTTTTCTTTTTATTTTTTTCCTTTTTGATAAATATTGATAGATGTGTCCGGTTACGTGATTCGCCGATTTTCGTAAACTTCCTGGCGATTGAAAGGAGACCTGTAAGCACTCCCCAGTAAGGCCCCCACCGTGACGCAATCTGAGCTCTTTGTGGTCCCACCGAAGACATCTGCCTTCTTGCTGGAGATGCCCAGGACACAGCAAGGCCAGCTGAACGTGTCCTGAAGACCTCAGGACCCCAACACACCAGGCTGAGACTTCACGTGTCTTCCGCGCTGCCTAATGAAGTTATAGCAAGTACCGGCTGTCCCAGCTCCAGGATTCCTGTCTGCCCACGATCGGTAGAGAAGACCCTGAGCAAAACGAGATGACGGACTATCTCTGTCTGGATGCAAACTTTTATTAAACAACGTCGTTATGTCTGACAAATCTTTGTGCTGCACTCATTTCGATTTTGTTCGCTCGGTTTCTTTCGCCTTCGTTTTCGTGCCGGTAAAGTTGAGCAGGCGAGTGTAGCTGGAAGAGACAAAAGAAGAATCACTAGACCCCCAAACAAACGGCATGGTCAACTTAAATTAAAAAAGGGAATGCGTTTCGACCTACTGGCCTTTTTCAGAAAGGACAAACAGAAACAAGAAAACACCTTTACAGAGTCGGTGGAAGCTTTGGTGAGAATTAGGTTCTCAGGGGCTGACCAGAAATAAGAAATAGAAAAGGGGGAAGAGAATGGGGAGGGGAGATTATTCGCTTACGAAATAAATAAATAATAATTGAATAAAAAAAAATTAGAAAATAAAGT
>JADBJO010004897.1:30000-35000 GCA_016801955.1 Conus betulinus
TTTGCATGTACTTTATTGTAATGTATTAACCTTGCCTTTTATGTGGTGACTACCCTAAAATGCCCTTGATATGACTGGGCTATGATGAAAAAAAAAACACAACTGAGGAGCTGTCGAATCCGTGCCAACTAGGGAAAGTGGATATTTTTCTTCTGTATAAAATTTCACTGGCTGAATAACATGACATTTGAAATTCATGGAGTGGAAAATCAGCGGACCTCATCGACGTCACGTTAATGGCGCTCTCTGCTATCATGTGTGTCTCTGGGATTAGAAAATAAGTGTTGGTGTCCATGTAGAAAGGCAATAAAAGCTGCGTTTGATGCTGCCTGGTCTGTTTTGTTGGTCGACTTTGTTCATTAATGTCGTCTCATCAACAGATTCGTGGTAGGGAAGTTGACAGTCACGATATGATGATAATAAGAAGAGATAACAAAAAAGCTCTCTCTCTCTCTCTCTCTCTCTCTCTCTCTCTCTCTCTCTCTCTCTCTCTCTCTCTTTATTTTACACACACACACACACACACACACACACACACACACCACACACACACACACACACTGGCGCACGCGTGCAGGGACATGCATACAAACACGTATTCATATTCAAACTTACATGCTGGACCTTTGCTTATCGTCATGGCAGAAAGAACAAAAAAAAAAAACAGAACAAACACAAACATCACTGACAGAGAGGAAAAGACCAACCCATAATGAGCGGGGCCCAAGCCGAAAATCTGAAATCTTGTAAGTGTGCACTACCCACTTGGCCACAAATCTTGAGGTGGCTTCCTAATGTTAGTGATCCCATGGCGACTGATCTATCCCAATGCTATGAAGGCAGGGACCATGGCGGTTTGGAAAGAACTGCCAGATTCTTGGAAATTTTGAGTGAGGCAGGGAATCACTTCATCTATCTCGGAGTCTTGAAGACCTCCCCGGGCGCCGCAGAAGACTTCGCAACCAGCTTCCTCCACTCCCTCCTCCAGTTTCTCAGATGCTCTTAGACAGTTGTTGAGTGTGAGGCCGGTCTATGCACTGATGTTGTCCTCCCATCTCTTTCTCTATCTTCCCTCTCCTTCTGCCTCCTCGCAATGTCCCTCGTAGAATGGTTTTGGCAAGTCCTGTTGAGTCTTGTTTATCTTGCCTGAAGAAGACCTAAGTTGTCGAAACGCATCGTATTTGGTCTTGTGGTTCGTTTGTTCATGTTTGGCGGTTGTATTATTTAAACTGTTTCAGATTAACCCATAGACAATCAAACCGAAAAACTAATCAATAAAAGACAATCAAACTGAGAATCTAATCCATAAAGGACAATTAAACCAAAACAACACAAAACAAAACACCAAACCAAAAGCAAAACACAAAATAGAGAGAGAGAAAACAAAACACCACATTGTACCACCATAATGACAACTCGTGAAGATGGACGGCTAAAATGATTTGACATTCTTGCCGTTTGTCTAACGTATTGTCGTTCTGGTGGCATCGGCATGGTGTTAGCTAGGTCTCACCACCCTCCCCCACCCCCTCCTGTGATGGTTATTCACGTCTGCCATATAAATCGGAGGGTGTAGACGTTAAACTTCACTATTGCCATTGAACATGACGTTTGTATCAATGGTATAATGTTGTAATTGCTGCGCGCTTTTTTAAAAAGAAAAGAAAGGAAAAAAAAAGGCCTCGCATGATGCTATAAAATCAGTCTTACATGAGGAATTTGGTCGCGTCATGCTAGCTTGTGATGAAACAAACAAACAAAGAAAAAACCCTTCCCCTCTCCGTTTTTGATATTATCAACTGAGCTTATTGTCCAGTCAGTCAGTCGCCAGGCGAGTCCAGTTGACGTAAGTGATAATAATAGACCTCGCATTGCGTGAAGTCTTTTCCCGTCCCTTCTTCACCGAGATAATTCTGCATCAACATCACTGCTAACAGTTATCACAGAAAATCGGTCACCTCGTTGACTTACGCGCGCATGGCTTTGAAATTCTCTCTCTCTCTCCTCTCTCTCTCTCTCTCTCCTCTCTCTCTCTCTCTCTCTCTCTGTGTGTGTGTGTGTGTGTGTGTGTGCAGGGAGGAGTGGGGTAGTGTGCGTGTGCGTAGCCTATGTGTGTGTGTGGTGGGGGGGGGGGGGGGGGTTAGAGGGGCACGTGCACGTGGGTGTATTGCGAGCGCAGACGCTGTCTTAAGTCTTGTCACGTTTCCGATTGCTCTTGACTCGAACTGTTGTTGTGACGATTTGACCTTCTGCCAGACCCTATAACAAGAAGTCAATGACAACCTTACATTTCCTGATGTTTATAAATAGACGCGCGTTGACTGGTTGGGAATTCGGTCGCCATGTAAATGCAGCTGTCCCACGTTGTTGTCACACTTGAGCTGCTGGCACCACTACGCAGCTGACCTTGGGTGAGTCCTAGTAAACAGTAAATACCCACCCCCATCCCCATTTCCCCATTTCAAGTTGGTCCCCCCCCCCCCCCCCCCCCCCCCCCCCCCCCCCCCGTTTAACCATCCATCCCACCTCCCGTCCCATACCTACTCACACCCTGGCATAAAGCAGGACTGTTCATTAATCTTTAAAAGTTTGGGAAGACTCTCTCTCTCTCTCTCTCTTTCTCCGCGCATGTGCGCGCGTGTGTGTGCGCACGCGCGCGCGTGCGTGTGTATGTGTGCGCAGGCGCGCATGTGTGTGTGTGCGTGTGTGTGTGTGTGTGTGTGTGTGTGTGTGTGTGTGTGTACATCACGCGTGTTTTGCTCCGATCGGTGGACGACACAACATGAAATCGGTCTAGATCGACCGTGTTTATCATATCAGTTTGGTCGGTTGGTTGGTTGTTATTGTTTTGTTCTGTTTTTGCGTGTTTGTTTGCTTGACATAATGTTTTTGTCAGTAAATGTGCTCACCTCAATCCTGTCTCATATGTAACCCGTCTGCGGAATGACTGGGCTCTAACTGTCATGAAGTGACACCTATCCTGGACAAAATGGCCCCAGACACGTGTCTGTTTTTGCATCACTCGTCTCTCTACAGTCCTCAATGAAGCCTGCCCTAGTTCTGTTTATAGTGATGATGCTGGTGTGACACAATGGACATCCTCTCACTCGGGCTTGATGGGCGGGTCACTATTTCCGCTGATCAGAGTTCAAGTGACGAAATTACATCCGGGCGACAGCCTAGCCCCCCGGCCACGCCGGAAGTAGCTGAGGAGCTCGAGTGCGTGTTCCGGAAGTGCAGGTGTTTGTCAAGGACAGCCCTTCGTTCTTTTGTCGTGGAACGGTCCTAAGCTGCCTTTCGGGAGAGAGAGAGAGAGAGAGAGAGAGAGAGAGAGAGAGAGAGAATGACAATGACAATGACAAATGTTTTAATTGAACTAGGCCACATGCCCGTGTCAAATGGGAACAGAGGAGAGGGGTAAACACAAAATGAAATTGATCGCAAACTGAAACAAGAAGGGAAAGAAATCAATACATCGTCAAATACAGTATATACATAAGCACATAAAGCTAAAGAATAAATCTCGCAAGCATAATCAACATTCGTGTTCGCTTAATATTGTTAAGGCAACTTTGATGGTACAATGCAGGAAACAATGGTTCTAAATCATATTAGTCTTACCACATCTGATGTCAAAAGCTTTCGTTATGATGTAGCCACAGCATTACAGAGTTTTCCATTGGCGAGCAGTAAAGACATCTTAAAAGCTGATGGTCGTCTATAAAACTTGAAAGGTATGTAACGGTCGCGAATAACTTTGTATTTAGGACATACTATCAAAAAATGATATTCAGATTCCAACTCACACGGGCAGAACGGACAGCACAGTGCTTCACGGGGGACACTCGAATACCGCAGTTTGTGTGTGTTCAAACAGGATACACCAAGTCTGAACCGTATCAAGTTTTTTTACGACTGCTCATGTTTTTTACAGTGAATAGGTAATTTGGAATTTCCCAAAACTGCTTAAAAGAAAAGTAAAAGAGAAATCGGTCCTTAGATTCTATGTGGCTATACCATTCTTGTAAATGACAATCGATTAGCCGACTTTTGAATTTTGAAAGGAAAACTTTAGCATTGGGAACTCCTTGATTTTTCCCATACATATCCAAAACCGTAACGATTTAACACGAGGCAGACTGATGTAACCCAGTTTTTTTTTACCCCGGCAATGTAAATCATATAACATCTTATATGCTTTTTTTTTTGGAAGACGATTGTCAGGCATATTAATGATATGTATCCAATACTTTACGCATTTAGTATAAATGTTTATATAAAGTGGAAACCTGCCAGTTTTCTCCATAAACCAAGGCATTAGGCGTTTTTTATAGAACATTCAAGAATCGCTTGAGTGCAAACAAATGTATTTTTTTCTATAGCCGAGAGGTTTGCAGTTTAAGCCCCATACTTCTGCGCCATAAGTAAGGGTTGGCTGGATCTGACAATCAAAAAGTTTGAAGAATATTTTGGGGACACACTCTGATATTTCCACAGAAGTTTCATAATAATAATGACCTGATGTTTTGCCCTAGATGCTAAATCCTCGAGGCAGTGAGAAAAAGTAAGGCCAGTGGAGAATATAACACCTAAATATTTATATTGATTAACAATCTCTAGTTGCATATTGTCGTAAGTCCATTTTTCTTTTGAAGCAATATAACCGCCATTTCTAAACACACAATAACTTTTGATTTTTCCAGATTCACTATTAAATCAAGTTTCTTTTGCTGTTTTACACAAAACGTTCAGCTGTGTCTGAAGACCTATGACAGTGGACGCAACAAGCGCCACATCGTCAGCGAACAGCAGAATGAATAGCTCTATGAAGTCAGGGGATAAAGGAATACCATGTTTACCATGCTCTGTAATTTCTTCAGCAAGTTCATTAATAAATAAAGAAAATAAAACCGGGCTACATATTTCTCCTTGCTTGAGGCCTCTGGGACACATAAAAGTATCAGTTAAGTCTCCGCGTACTTTAAACCCTAGCCGTAACA
>JADBJO010004897.1:42500-45000 GCA_016801955.1 Conus betulinus
GAACAGAAAGAGATGAAGACAGGAACAATGATGAGCGTTTGAAATTTGAAAAAAAATACTCAAGGTTTTGAAAATTTCAGGAGAGAAAAGAAAAACAAATTCCGTTTGACTCAACCTAGACCCCACACTATTCGTAACCTGCTCTTTCGAGTCATCATAGACACCATAGTTACGAATTTTTCGCTATAAACCGCTCCTTTGACCCATCACACACACCCATAGTTCTGAATGTTTTCCTATTTCCTGCAGCTATGACACATCACAGACACCTTGTATCTGAATTTAGGCGCCATAAACTGCTGTTTTGACCCATCACACGCGCCATAGTTCTGAATGTCTTCCTACTTCCTGCAGATATGACACATCACAGATGCCTTGCGTGAAATCGTATCAGTGATCTGAGCCGTGATCATCAAATAAATGAACGGAATCACCCCCGCAGCACTTTCATCAGTAGCTGCCAGAACTCTTTCATCTTAACACAAGCTGAAGAAGAGTCTACGACCCGAAACACTGTGCTGCTGTCTTCAAAGGTACCTTTGCCTTCACACCAAGTCAGTTCTCACTTTGTTTTTGCACGATCAAGAGGTCCCCCTCTCCTTCATTGGTCAGGTCTGGTATAATTTTTGTTTTGTTGTTGTTGTTGTTGTTGTTGCTATTGTTGTTGTTGTTGTTTGTTTGTTTGCGGTGGTGGTGACTTCAGTGGTGGTGGTGTGTTTCTGTGTCATGTTCCAGATCACCTTAATATCACCATTCCCACCGTCTGTCATTATAGCTGTACCATAAACAATCACAGCCTGGTTCGTTCTGTTGCTGACCCAGACCCAGAAGCCCATAGCTACCAGGTCGTCGTTGAGGACACCCAGCAAAGGAGACGCTGCAATGCGGCTGTGTCATTTCAGTGACGTGTATTGCTGTTTGTGACGCTGCAATGCGGCTGTGTCATTTCAGTGACGTGTACTGCTGTTTGTGACACTGCAATGCGGCTGTGTCATTTCAGTGACGTGTATTGCTGTTTGTGACGCTGCAATGCGGCTGTGTCATTTCAGTGACGTGTACTGCTGTTTGTGACACTGCAATGCGGCTGTGTCATTTCAGTGACATGTACTGCTGTTTGTGACGCTGGAATGCGGCAGTGTCATTTCAGTGACGTGTAGTGCTGTTTGTGACACTGCAATGTGGCTGTGTCATTTCAGTGACGTGTACTGCTGTTTGTGGCGATCTAATACCCGCTAGACACTATCATCTCGCCTCTGATCAGCCACAATGAGTGAAATGCAAGGGGCAAGTGTTAAGTGTCTACATCTTTCGATAAATGGAGTTCCATCGCATGTTGTGAAGGCGTTCACTACTTTCTATGGACCGGACTGACTGTCAGCCACCTGTCCATGGGTTGACTGTCAGTTCGCCACACTTGGTTTCACACTGTCTGTATAAAGTTTGAACCACACAGTCGGTGGCTGGCGTACAGGCAGTGGTTCCGTGCCGGCAATGGCCACGTGCAGGCAGTGGGCCGTCCTCGCTGAGCAGCGGACCACAACAAGCCTGCAGACCTGGTTACCTCAAAGGGCAGCCCTGTCAACTGAACAATTTTTTTTTAATGGAACACGGTGAATGTGATTTCTGGGAGAGACTTATGACTTACGCAAACGAGCAGGACTCCGACAAGGGCGAATAGTGGAAAACCGAGGCGATTTACTGCTCCTCTTCTCTCTACATCACTGCTTATGATTCGGAAGTCTGAAATAAACGTGAATGTGGATTGGTGCACTCCCACTATTGTTGCAATATGAGTCTGTTAGTCAAGGGTATGTGGGCAAACTTGGTGCCCAGTGTATGCATATGAGCTTAGGGAATCGGTGTCATAAAGATATGGAGTCAGGGTCATACGAGGAGCCAGCATGAGAGAATAGAATCTGCCTCCAATCGCCACCATCTCCATTCGACGACAGAATTGAGTATTTATAAAGAGGCACAACTGGATTGTTTATAGGACATTTATAGCGTCTCCGATAGATGTCCCCCCCTCTCGTTTATGTGTCATTTTCAACTTACGTTGAAATAAGAAACCGCATGGCGACAAAATGATGGAATAAAGCAATGCACAAGGCTGAAAATCTCATATTTTGAGAGATGTGGTCATGCACCACCATAGGATTTTGCACTAAAACACTATATAGTCCATGTAAGCGTTTTGAGGCCAGCCATAATTTTGAGACAGCATTTAATGTTAAACTGACAATTGATCAAAAGAACAACTTCTTCCCACCAATTATTTCCCTTGTTTTAGGGGATTTCCACCGATGACATTACATACAATCTTCAAATGCATGACCTTCCCCTTAGTTGGGCGTCACATTTCAGGCCTTTGCAATCACCCGTGACTCTATCTTTGCGCTAGGTGAAAGCCCTCAAATAGTCCCATTCCTTTGATTCTAATCTGTCTGCTTGGAACCACCTGGCTTGTACCTTGACGGCCATATGAAAGTAAACGAGGAGA
>JADBJO010004897.1:57500-62500 GCA_016801955.1 Conus betulinus
GAGAGAGAGAGAGAGAGAGAGAGAGAGAGAGAGATTAATTAATTCCGTCGCTACCCTGCGCGCTGTTAAATCACTGTAGGGGAGGGTGTCGTTTGGGTCCTGTCCTGGGCTGTCAGCAGGAAAAGTAGAGTCATGGGACACACTTTTTTTCTTCTCTCTCTCTCTCCCCATGGCGTGGTTTGTGAGGCAAGAGCCTGCAGAATGGCTTAGACGATCAGCATCTAAAGGCTGGTTTTCAGAATCAGTAGTTACAGGGTGTTTGTAGGGTCAGTGTCTACAAGGTGGTTTGTAGGGTCAGTGTCTACAAGGTGGTTTGTAGGGTCAGTGTCTACAGGGTGGTTCGTGGGGTCAGTATCTACAGGGTGGTTCGTGGGGTCAGTATCTGCAGGGTGGTTTGTAAGGTCAGTGTCTACACAGGGTGGTTTGTAGGGTCAGTGTCTACAGGGTGGTTTGTAGGGTCAGTGTCTACAGGGTGGTTTGTAGGGTCAGTGTCTACAGGGTGGTTTGTAGGGTCAGTGTCTACAGGGTGGTTTGTAGGGTCAGTATCTACAGGGTGGTTTGTAGAACTGGTATCTATGAGGTGATCTGAACTGTCGGTATCTACAGGATATTTGTAGGGTCAGTATTAACGGGTGATTCGTAGGGTCAGTCTCTACAAGATGGTTTGTGGGGTCAATATCTGCAGGTGATTTGAAGGGCAACTACAGCATGGTTTTAGTGTCTGCATCTTCTTCTTTCATAAATGTCCGCCTTCAACCAGCTGAAGATTCTGACACTGATCTATAGTGTGATTTGTAGAGTCAGCGTCTACAGGGGTTTGAAGGATCGGTTTTTACGGAAAGGTTTCCAGAACCTGTACCCATAGGGTGCTTTGTTGGGTCGGTATTTACAGAGAGTGTTTGAAGGGTACGTATCTACATGTACTATGTAGGGTCAGTATCTAAAGAGTGGTTTGTCCGTTCAGTATCTACAGATAATTTGTTGGGCCAGTATCTACAATTGATTTATAGGATTAGGATGGTTTGTAAGATATCAAACGGGTGTTTGTAGGGTCAGTACCTTTAGGGTGATTGTAGGATCAATGTCTATCAGGTCATATATTTGAGAGAGTAGTTTTCGGGGTCAATATCTATAAGGTGGTTTATAAAAGTCATAGTCCACAGAATGGGTGTAGGGTTAGTATCCACAAACTCGTCTGCACATTGTCTGTAGAGTGGTCCGTAGGTTCCGTATTCTCAGGGTGGTTTGTAGCATCGATATACACAGAGTGTTTTGCAGGATCAATATGCACAGGGTGGTTTGTGAAACCTATGTCTGCAGGAAGGTTTGTGGGGTAAGTATCTACATGGTAGTTTGTAGGGTCAGTGTCTGCTCACAGTTTTAAAAGTCAGTGTCTATAAAGTGGTTTGTAGGTCGATATCTACGGAGTGGTTCATAGGATCAGTATCTACATGTAAGAAGGAAGGGTAGTAGGGTCAGTATTTACAGGTTATTTGTAGATGCACTATATCTCATGGCAGTTTTGTAAAGGCGGCATATACAGGAAAATTAGTAGAGGCGGGTATATACAGGATAATTTGTAGAGGTGGTATATACAGGATAATTTGTAAAGGCGGTATATACAGGATATTTTGTAAGGGCGGTATATATACAGGATAATTTGTAGAGGCGGTATATACAGGATAATTTGTAGAGGCAGTACATACAGGATAATTTGTAGAGGCAGTACATACAGGATAATTTGTAGAGGCAGTACATACAGGATAATTTGTAGAGGCGGTACATACAGAATAATTTGTAGAGGCGGGTACATACAGAATAATTTGTAGAGGCGGCACATACAGAATAATTTGTAGAGGCAGTATATACAGGGCAGTTTATAGGGTTCATATGTAAAGTGGTTTGTAGAGGCACTATATACAGGATAGTTTGTAGAGGCACTTTATATGGGATAGTTTGTAGGGGCACTTTATACAGATAGTTTGTAGAAGCAGTATTAACAGGATAGTTGTAGAGGCACTTTATACAGGGTAGTTTGTAGAAGCACTATAAATAGGATAGTTTATGGAGGTACTTTAAACGAGATGGTTTGTATATGGGATAGTTTGAAGGGGCATTATATACAGGATGGCCTGTAGAGGCACTTTATACAGGGTAGTTTGTAGAAGCACTACAAAACAGGATAGTTTGTGGAGGCACTTGAAACGAGATGGTTTGTATATGGGATAGTTTGAAGGGGCATTATATACAGGATGTTTTGTAGAGGCACTATATACAAGATAATTTGTGAAGGCAGTATATAAACAGGACTCTTTGTAGAGGCACAATATATAGGACAGTCTGCAGAGTTTGTAGATTTATACGGGTTATTTTGCAGAGCCACTACATACGGGATAGTTTGCATAAGCACTACATGCAGCACAGTTTGTGGAGGTAGTTTGTAGAAGTGGTATATATATATATATGGTAGAATATATATATATATATATATATATATATATATATATATATATATATATATATTAAGAAGTGGTATATAGAGGAAACTTTGTAGGGTTAGTAGTCACAAAAGATGACATATTAAGTATCTGTGAGTACATTAAACGAAATTACCTCAAAGAAAAGTGTTCACAATCGGATAAAGACTATGTACCGTGAGGCCAAAACGAGGAGCTGGTGGAAGTATGGCCATTTTCATGCGCGCAGGACCTGTTCTTCGTGCATGTTCTGCGTCCCCATATCATTTTCTTTTTCATTTTTTTAAATGTGCAGCAGCGCAATTATTTTTTTTTTGTTTCACAGAGGCTCAATAGCAGTCTGTCCTTCCATGAACGTAACGGAAGAGTGGCGAGGGATGTTAAACCTGTTCAAATCCTGTGTCACAATGTTTTTGGTCATGGCTGTCAGTGTGTCACACCGTAGCTTTGGTTTAAAAAGTGTCATCTTCCATTCATCATCATCGCACGCGCCTTGTCCCTCTTTTCCGCCTTTTAACCATTACCACCATCCCATCACTTGCAAGACACTTTCTTTTGATGTTCTTTTGTAGCACAGATGGGACCTGAGAAATTGTAGTTACTGAATAGCTGGTCCCGTTGACTTGGACTCTTTGACCTCAGAGCTCTCGTTGCTGCTGTCGTTTCTTTTCAAGACAACCGACGACATGCAAACAGAAGTGTCTGACCACAAAACATCAAGCCTCCTGGCTACTTTTTAACCCCTTCCTGAAAACTCACAGTTACGGCACCGGTTTGTGTGACTGGGTTCAGTTCGGGGTCCACTTGTGACCCGGAAGAATAAAGAGCGACACCTGGTGGACGGGGGGGGAGAGAACTGTCCCTGACAGAAACTTCCCGGGCAATCGCTCTTCCCTTCAAAGAACTTCAATGGCGGTTGTCGGTCCTTCATCTCAGTCCGGTGATAAACCGGTGGCGTGTTTGAACTGGCCGATAACAACCGTTTGTCAATATTGTGTGTTCGCTGTTGATTCAGATCTGTTTCTTCTCATCTTTCTTTGTTCTGGGTTTGATTGTTCATGTGCCTGTATCTTTCCGACTTTCAGTACTCTCATCCTTGCCGCTATCGCGTTACCCAAGATACAGCAGTAATTAGTGGTCAAGTGTAAAATGTCCGCTTCAAACAGGACGCTACCGGCGATTTCCTGGGCTGGTGCAGACGTGCATGTGTCTGAATATTAAATCCGCTTAGCGGGAACAGCCGTGTTGGAAATAATTGAGTTGATTCTGTGATTGAAGTGTTGCATAAAGGTGTTGGTTCTGTCATTGAAGCGTCACAATAACAAACGAGCAAAAAAAAAAAAAAAAAAAAAAAAAAAAAACTTTTCGCGTATTCAGTTTGCAAAGCAAAGGCTCATCTCGACTGCAATAGGGTGAAACAGACTGTAGTGTTACTGAAGCAGAGGGCAGCGTCATTGAAATGATCTGCAGCGTGACTAGAACAGACTGTAGTGTTACTGAAGCAGAGGGCAGCGTCATTGAAATGATCTGCAGCGTGACTAGAACAGACTGTAGTGTTACTGAAGCAGAGGGCAGCGTCATTGAAATGATCTGCAGCGTGACTAGAACAGACTGCAATGTTACTGAAATGATCTGCAGCGTTACTAGAACAGACTGCACTGTTACTGAAATGATCTGCAGCGTGACTAGAACAGACTGCACTGTTACTGAAATGATCTGCAGCGTGACTGGAACAGACTGCACTGTTACTGAAATGATCTGCAGCGTGACTGGAACAGACTGCACTGTTACTGAAATGATCTGCAGCGTGACTGGAACAGACTGCACTGTTACTGAAATGATCTGCAGCGTGACTGGAACAGACTGCACTGTTACTGAAATGATCTGCAGCGTTACTAGAACAGACTGCAATGTTACTGAAATGATCTGCAGCGTTACTGGAACAGACTGCAATGTTACTGAAATGATCTGCAGCATTACTAGAACAGACTGCAATGTTACTGAAATAATCTGCAGCGTTACTAGAACAGACTGCAATGTTACTGAAATGATCTGCAGCGTTACTAGAACAGACTGCAATGTTACAGAAACAGACTACACCGTTACTGAAATAGACTTCAGCCATTACTGAAAGATGCGGCAATATTACTAAAACAGACCACAGCGCCGCCAGATTAAAAAGTCAACTAACGAGCAAACTGGAGTTTTGTATTTATGTATTTCTTTTTGTTTCGCGTGTCGGCACACTTCGGTGGCGAATTAGTTCGTCTAGGATGGTCGTCCTGTACTGGAGTTTACAAAACAGCAGACGTTTCTAAATTACGAAATGCCGCTTCCGCCAACCGTACGCCATGTTACTCTATTGCATTTCATTATTATACATTCTGTTTTACTTCTTGAGCAGTAGAAAGGGGAATCGAGGAAAAGATTAAATGGGGCTGGTGGTTCAAAGCCCTGTACATCCACACACCCAGTCCCTGGCTCCTAAACACCTTATCCGTGGCAGATGAGGAACCTAAATAA
>JADBJO010004897.1:72500-75000 GCA_016801955.1 Conus betulinus
CCCCTAGGCAGTCCGAGGTTGTATACAGCAACGTTCTGGCAAGTCCTGCGACGTCACTGGAACCATGTGTATCGGTGCTTGCCTTTCCAATGGACCATTCCAGCGACGTAGAGAGGGGGGGGGGGGGGGGGGGGGTCTGCTCCATGGGTAACAGCTTGCGCTCCATACTTACTTATCCAGGCTTTGCGCTCTGGAGAGGTCACTCCAGCTTCGTTTTGCAGCGTCGACAAAACACACGGAAAGTAGCAGTCTACCGGTTATAAGTCTGCATACTCAATTGGCGTAGAGTCAGACGCCAGGGGCTGCTTCTGACGGTGGGAGAGGTCATCGCACCTCACTGGGCAGCTACCGCCCGCCTTAAGCTGGGCAGCCCGCAGCCAGTAATCTGCTGCCCCGCCAGGGTCCGTTAGCCTCACTGGGTGCGTGGAGTTTAGGGTGAAAACCGACAAGCGGATCGATAACTGTGCACCAAACAACAGAAAAATGAAAACTTCCGCCCTGAAATTGGGTACTTGGAACGTAAGGACAATGACACCAGGCTTTTCTGACGACCTGCAGGAAGTAAACGATGTTCGCATGACAGCCGTCATTGACAGAGAACTGAGCAGACTGCAGATGGACATTGTCGCCCTTCAAGAAACCAGGCTCCCAGAAACAGGATCTGTGAGGGAGAGAGACTTCACCCTGTTGTGGCAGGGCAACACCATCAGACGAGGTCAGAGAACACGGCGCGGTATTCGCAGTTAGAAACAGATTATTGGGGTCCATAACCCCGCCTGTAGAAGGAAACAGAACGAATCCTGTCTCTCCGACTCCAACAACATCATCGGGACCAGTCAGTCTAATTAGTGCCTACGCACCAGTTTTGGCATCCACAGCAAAAGCAAAAGATAAGTTTTATGACGACCTCAGTGCTGCTATAAGGAGAATTCCTGACAGGGAATTACTGTTCATCGCAGGCGATTTCAACGCCAGAGTAGGTGTCGATCACAACTCCTGCCCACCTGCTTGGGTCAGTTCGGCACTGGGAAAATGAACGAGAATGGCCAGCGCCTGCTAGAGCTCTGCTGTCATCATGGGTTGTGCGTCAGTAACACCTTCTTCAACACGAAGCCTCAGCATCGAGTCTCCTGGAGACACCCTCGATCCAAACACTGGGCATCAGCTCGATCTGATCCTCACCAGACGTGTCAACCTTTCCAGCATCAAGATCACTCGCAGCTACCAGAGCGCCGATTGTGACACTGACCACTCTTTGGTGTGCAGCAAAGTGAAGCTCCGCGCGAAGAGACTGCACAGTACGAGAAAGGAGGGCCGGCCTCGCATCGACACAGCAAAACACGCGATCAAAGAAAAGTGGAGGAGAGGTTCGCGCGCGTGTTGGAGGATTCTCTCACTGGCCCACCCACTGCAAATGCCTAAGACCGATGGGAACACTTCAGAGATGCTGTCTACAACAACGCCGCCATGTCCACCTTTGGCAAAAAGACCAGCAAGTCAGCTGATTGGTTCGAAGCCCATTTAGAAGAAATGACACCAGTCATCGAGGCCAAGAGAAACGCCTGACAGCATACAAAACCAATCCCAGTGAGCAGAACCTCCAGTTTCTCCGAGCTGCTCGCAGCAAAGTCCAGCAGTGTGCCAGGCAATGCGCCAACGATTATTGGCTTCAGCTCTGCTCCCAGATTCAGATCGCAGCTGACACAGGCAACATTAAGGCGATGTATGACGGCATCAAGCAGGCATTGGGCCCAACGCAAAAAAAGAAAACTGCCCCTTTGAAATCAGCTACAGGGGAGGTGATTCAGGACAGAGAACAACAGATGGAGCGCTGGGTAGAACACTACACTGAGCTATATGCAAGGGAAAATGTAGTCACAGAAGATGCCCTGAATGCCATAGAGCGCCTACCAGAGCTGGAAGAGCTTGACAGAGAACCAACCATAGACGATCTCAACGAAGCCCTGGACTCTCTTGCTCAGGCAAGGCACCAGGGAAAAACGGTATTCCCGCCGAAGTACTGAAGTGCTGTAAAGAGACACTCATCACCGAGTTGCATGAAATCCTCTGCCTCTGTTGGAGTGAAGACGAAGTACCACGAGACATGGGGGATGCTAACGTTGTACAAAAACAAAGGTGACAGAAGCGATTGCAATAATTATCGTGGCATATCCCTCCTTAGTATCGTTGGGAAAGTCTTTGCACGAGTAGTACTAAAGAGGCTCCAAGTACTTGCAGAGTAAGTTTTCCTGAATCGCAGAGCGCTTTCCGTGCCAACAGATCCACTATAGATATGATCTGCTCCCTTAAACAACTTCAGGAGAAATGTAGGGAGCAAAGGCAGCCACTCTTCATTGCCTTCATAGATCTCACAAAGGCTTTCGATCTGGTCAGCAGGGATGGCCTCTTCCAGATCCTCCCCAAGATTGGATGTCCACCCAAACTTCTCAGCATCGTCAGATCCTTCCACGAAGGCATGAAAGGCGCCGTCGTCTTTGAC
>JADBJO010004897.1:85000-87500 GCA_016801955.1 Conus betulinus
TCTCACTCACTCTCGCGCTCGCTCGCGCTCTCTCTCACTCACAAAGACTGATGGGAGACTAGAAGTTTCACAGGTGAGAGAGGAATGGGGATGAGGAGATATGACAGACAGACACAAAAACAGAGCGAGAAAGAGTGCCAGACAGACAGAAAGGAGAGATAGCAAGAGACAGAGAAATCGAGAGAGAGAGAGAGAGAGAGAGAGAGAGAGAGAGAGAGAGAGAGAGAGAGAGAGAGAGAGAGAGAGAGAGAGAGAGAGAGAGACAGAGACAGAGAGAGAGAGAGAGAGAGAGAGAGAGAGAGAGAGAGAGTGAGAGAGTACAGATAGATAGAGACAGACAGACGGACAGACAGACGGACAGACAGACGGACAGACAGACACATTAATTTTACCGACTGACTGATCTGGTAGTTTGTAGATACATACAGATAAATCGATAGATTAAAAAAAAAAAAAAGAAAGTAAAAAAAACAGACAGACAGACAGATGGACAGAGTGTCGAGCCGGCTTTTACCCAGGCCGTCAGTCAGTAAGGGCAGAGAATTCCACATTCCTGGTCGCTGTCCGTCACCCTCCTCCTCCCATTCCCTGATTCCCAGACGACACATCCCCACCCCACGCCTGCCAGTCGCCTCCCTTTCTCACCCTGACCTATGACCCCCTCGTCACGTGTCACTGTGTCACGTGGTCAGATCTACGACCTAGCCGGCTGGCGATGAGAGGCCCGCTTCGGACAGATGCTGGCTCGGTAAATCGTGGTGCCAGAGCTGATGAATCATTATGGAAGTCATGGTGGTTTTTAGTCCAGCCGACTGTGGGGTCATCTGAGAACTGGAAAAGAAACAAAAGAGCGTCGTTTTGAGTGGAAGGACTGCACACTAGATAGGGAGTTGGAATTAGCAGTTGGTGGGTTGTTACGTGACTAGGAATTCTGTCGTCTATAGCTTTGTGCTTTTCTTGCGGTGCTCTCATGAAATGACTGTCCCCCATCAAATAGAAATATCAGATTAAGCGTTTACCTCAAGGACATTCTAAACACTGGGCAACATTTTTTTCCGAGCCTGGACACGTTTCGAAGCTGTAGCTCCTCTTCAGCAGGCTCGGCAAGTAGTAAAAATGCACTGAGACCCTACGTCAGGAAGATGGTTGGAAATGTTGGTTTTTTTCAAGGCAGTTTGTTTTGCGTTCTTTTCACTTGAAACTCTACGTTTAATATATTGTTGCAACCTGATTTTGAGTATTGAAGAAGGTAGAAAACCGTTTCAGACACAGAAGTAAAGTCTGAACGTCATCAACTGTGTTTAACAATTGTTATCCAATACAATGAGAGAGATGAGGTGAGATGAAAAAAAACAGATGAGGTGAAACTGTGTGTAAGATCTAACCTCTAAAATTGATGCAGTTGTAATATACATATATGCATATATATATATATATATATATATATATATATATATATATATATATATATATATATATATAAAGATATATGCATATGCCTGTATATATATATATATAGAGAGAGAGAGAGAGAGAGAGAGAGATAGAGAGAGAGAGAGGAGAGAGAGAGAGAGAGAGACACAGAAACACAGAGAGAGAGAGAGAGAGAGAGAGAGAGAGAGAGAGAGAGACAGACAGACAGACAGAGAGACAGAGAGAGACTTGCTTTTCCACGTCTGTTCTCTTCGACGTTGGCTTTCAAGTGTACCTTGAGCTGTGAGAACGCAACTTCAGTGAGACAAGATGGGACACCACGCCATCTCATCATGAATTTGTTGATTGTGGCCTTTATCGATTCCACTGTGCTAATAGTACTGATGCCGTATATTAGTACAGCCAGACAACTGCAGGCGCCAGACTTTGTATTCGCAGGGAGGAAGCGCTGATCTATAACCTGCAGGTTTTCTTCCGCCGCTGATTTTGCTTGATTTCCCCTTGGTATTGTATTGTATTGTATTGTATTGTATTGTATTGTATTGTATTGTATTGTATTGTATTGTATTGTATTGTATTGTGTTGTGTTGTGTTGTTGTGTTGTGTTGTGTTGCAGTGTGATGTATTGTGTTGTATTATGTTGTATTGCGTTGTATTGTATTGTGTGTTTTTTTTATAGTACTGTCTGAACAAACATTGTCTGTAAGCAACTGAGACAGAACAAGTGTTGTCTGTAAGAGACTGAAGTCAGAACAAGTGTTGTCTGTAAGGGACTGAAGTTAGAACAAGTGTTGTCTGTAAGAGTCTGAAGTCAGAACAAGTGTTGTCTGTTTGAAGTCAGAACAAGTGTTTTGTCTATAAGAGACTTAAGTCAGAACAAGCGTTGTCTGAAGTCACAATGAGTGCTGTCTGTAAGGGACTGAAGTCACAATGAGTGCTGTCTGTAAGGGACTGAAGTCACAATGAGTGCTGTCTGTAAGGGACTGAAGTCACAATGAGTGCTTCTGTAAGGGACTGAAGTCACAATGAGTGCTTCTGTAAGGGACTGAAGTCACAATGAGTGCTT
>JADBJO010004897.1:100000-102500 GCA_016801955.1 Conus betulinus
CAATGCAATGCAAGGAAATTCAACTCTATACACACAAAACACAACGATATACAATACATGACATTACAACGCTACGAACAACACTATTTTCAGTCTTATGAGCTATGGTGGGTTTGTGAATGTTGGGGATGGAACTCACTTTTAAGAGGGTTAAGCTAACTACCATGTTTCTGATGTTTGCCTGATTGACAGGTTGTCAAAGGAACTTGACAGCTGATGAAAATTATCGAGGAAAGGTTGGGGAGGGGTTAGTCAACTGAAAGAAGACAGACACTTATCAACACGTGCAGCGTGACATATCACAGTTTGGATCAAAGGTGAACATCTCTCAGATCTTGGCGGTTTGCTTTTCAGCCTCTGATGTGGTGCGTAAAGCTACGACGAGTAAGACCCGAATCTCTTTGGAATTCATTTCTTAACTGGGAGGCCTGGGTGTGGGGAAGACTGCATTCAGCTGTCGCCACATGGTCGTGGAAAGGGCGTCCTCAACAGAAGACTGCATTCAGCTCTCGCCACATGGTCGTGGAAAGGGCGTCCTCAACAGCAGACTGCATTCAGCTCTCGCCACATGGTCGTGGAAAGGGCGTCCTCAACAGCAGACTGCATTCAGCTCTCGCCACATGGTCGTGGAAAGGGGGCGTCCTCAACAGCAGACTGCATTCAGCTCTCGCCACATGGTCGTGGAAAGGGCGTCCTCAACAGCAGATTGCATTCAGCTCTCGCCACATGGTCGTGGAATGGGCGTCCTCAACCGCAGTTGTCTGCAGTATCTTGGGTCAGCGTGTTTAAGGCTGCACGCCAACCTGTCTGTGCTTTTGGGACTGGGTGGAGGGAAATCGTACACACGAACTTACGTGATGCTCCACTTTTGCGATGAATAGGGGAGGGGATATCTGATGCTCTTATTAGCACACACTTTGGCAGGGGATAGAGGGATATCTGATGTTCTTATTAGCACACACTTTGGCAGGGGATAGGGTGGAGAGGTGGACGGTCTTCTTCAGTGGTGTCCAATTGGGGGGGGGGGGGGGGGGGGATGATGGAGGAAGCGAACAGCCTGACCCGAGGGAAAACGTGTTTGATGTTTGTAATCAATTGTGTCCATGTGTTTTCTGTGATTCATGTATGTTTATTCGTGTTTTTATTCCAGTGTGAAGTATGATTTGTTGTGCGTTGTTATTGTATGAGATATGTTCAAGCCAATAAATAAGGTCATCAACAGAGTGACCTGGACACAGGTTCCCGCCCTTGTAGACGAGGAGGCTTCGGCTGATGTTCTATGTAGCCGAGTCACCAGTGATGACGTTTGAGGTATTGGTATAAACACTCAATGGTGCAAGATGCTGACAAAGTGATAATATGCTGTTGTTGTTTGTCTGACCCAGAGTGTTCTGAGATGTGTCATTAACTTCCACCTTTGACTGAGTGTTTGTATTGTTCCTGTGGTGGTAAGTTGAATGCGCCATTAGCCTTTGCCTTTATTGAGTTTTCTTCTTGTTGGTGTTCCTGTCCTGCCTGGTACTTGAGTTGTTCCATTAACTTCTTACCTTTAAGTGTTTTTGTTGTTCCCGTGGTGATAGCTGCGTTTTGCCGTAAGTCTTTATACCTAGACTGTTCTTGTTGTTCCTGTGGTTATAGTTTCTGTTGTGGACTGTTTTCCAGCTCTTGGTGTTGATGGCCTGAGCGTTAGTATCTTCATCAGAGACAGTGTTGTCAGGACTGAGGGACATGTTTGCAGCGGCAGTTGTTATCGGCACCGTGGTTTGATCAGGGTCTGTGTCAGTATCAGAGTCATTGTGACCTCATGATTCACATTTTCATTAACGTGGAGCAGCATGGTGAACTCGCTGGAGATGGGGAAAGGTGGACAGAGCAGAATCAGTGTGGCTACGAGATGCTGTGGTTTGGTGTTGTGTGTGTACCATGGTTTAGGGGTTTGAGAGAACACGCACTCATATATATATATATGTGTATATATAATAAATTCCAAGGATAGGGTACCCAGCACCATTCCAGCAACTTACAGAGCAGCTTGGTGATGCAAGAAATATTGAATTTATAAACAAACAAAGCTTGCTCTTATGTCTTAGATTGTAGAAATAGGGGGGGGGGGGGGGGGGGGGGGGGGGGGTGATAAGCCTTCATATCTGCAGTGCTAGATGATTCTGCCTAACTGACGGCATGTGCTTGAGTGGGTGAATGGGGAATAATAAATGCTTCTTTAAATGAATCTTCAGTAAGCTTATAGTCTTCGAAGCGGGAGACAATCTCCAACGAGGAGAAAACTCACTAACATATAACTCCTGGTCAGATATCGGTATTCTCCAACGAGGAGGAAACTCACTAACATATAACTCCTGGTCAGATATCGGTATTTCGAAACCTGATTGTTTCTCCTCAGTGACCGCGAAAAGTGATAATTGTACTTTTCTGCCTTTTCGGTTTTAAGAAGAATGCTATACCAGAAAAAGGCTGGTGTGCAATACCGTAGTCTGTTTGT
>JADBJO010004897.1:112500-117500 GCA_016801955.1 Conus betulinus
TGATCTGGCTACCTTCAAGAGTGCGTTGCTGTCTTCTCCCCTGACTTTTGTGACAGAGGATGGTAAAGACATACCATTGTCAGCTCCGGATAATGTGTGCGGCAGTGAAAGTAGCCCCTCCAGTGACCACACTCCTGCTACTTCTCGGACTCTTCCTCGGGTGCTAGGAAAGCCAGACTTTGAGGATACAGAACTAGAAGTTGGTGTTTCTAAATCTTTTGTTGAGTCTGCTTCTGACTCCAGTGAAATAACTTTAGCAAAAGCCATACATACACATCAGGAAGGTCACACTCATCAAGATGGTCACACACAGTTACACAACATTCTGTTGTGAACTGTTCTTTTAGAAGAATTCCATATAAATCAACTCCCAAATGTTTCCCATTGAAAAGACCTTATCGTCGACGTACTCTCTGCCCTTTAAAGCATGTTGACAAAACAGTGACAAACGACCTTGACAATATCAAAATTACTTTAGATACCATTCTTACTGATCTTTCGGAACATGGAAACAACATGCTCTCCAGACTTGAGGATTCAAAAAGTGACTATATTGAAATGTCATAGAGATCGGAAGTTAGAGTCTTTACACTCACGCTGACGAAGGGGTCCACCCGTGTAATGTCAAAGTTTGAATCAACAATGAATATTTTACTTAAGGAAAACCTTTCATTAAAATCCTCCTCCGGCTCACTTCAGACCGAATTGAAACAATTAAAGAAAAAATTTCACTCAACTACAAGTGTTTTTTTCATTCAGTGTGAATACCCCATAAGTTGTGTTCCTGGTCATTCTTCATCCAATGAGGATAACTCCCAAAAAGGTGTGTACCATCAAAGTGACCCACCCCCCACCCCAACAACTCTTCACACAACTGTGAATACAACCATTCCCGATTCTGTTACACATTTCCCTGAAAACTGTTGAAAGACACACGTTTTAGTAGTCAGCCTACACTCCCAGTTCCTGACACTCCTGTGGAAATTGTGAATGTAACAGTCGGTAATCGTTTTGAGGTACTTGCTCGTCTCAGTCAGAATGAAAGTACTTCTTGACCCCAATGCCAAAGAAACCTGACTTCCCCCAAATAAACTCTGTCACATCTGAACCATCTGCCCCAGAACAGTTAACTAGACAGTATCAAGAACCCTCTCAATTGACAGAGGTGAAAGAAAAACTTTCTTCAGAGCAGGTTTTTAAAAGAAATATCTATTCCTTTGGAATGTTCTTCCTTGCTAATCGGAGACTCTGTAATAAGGTACATTAATCCAAAGAGACTAGACACACGTCGTGACCCGTTATTCAAAATATGTGTTCCTGGTCTGACTTTAGTGCGTCTTGTTCAGTGGTTACGTACTTTAGAAATCCAGGACCAGGGTGAACACTTTTATTGTGCATGTGGGTGTGAATGATTGTCAGGCCGGACCCATTGACAAAGATTGGCGTGAACTGATCGGTTTTGTGTAAAACTCGTTTCCCCTCTGCATATATTGCCTTCAGTTCTATTTCTCCCGACCCGCGGTCGACACCAGCTAAATAACTCCATTGCTCCCTTCTAATAGGCATTTATATGCTACATGTACAAATATGCATGTGGACATGATTGACCATTTTGGGTCATTTGTGACTCAAAATGGTGCCCCCCGTCAGGCCCTGAATAAAGATGCTACCTACCCCAGTACAAAGCGACAGTCTGTCTGGCACTAGGCTTCAAGACAGTTCTCCCTCAGACTGGGCGTTCAAAGTTGAACGACCCGGCTAACAACACAGGCCCCTTCAATAAGTCAAACCATGTCCCACCAGTGATCGGTCCATGCCCCGAACTGTACAGAGAAACAGCATTAGAAATGATGGCCCTGCCCCACAAATAGCTTCTCGACAATTTGTGAATTCCAGAAATTCAGGTGTCCCCCCCCCCCCCCCCCCCCCCCCCCCCCCCCCCCCCCCCCCATGTCCTCAACAAGTGACTTCCCTCCATTAATGTCCCAAACTAATCGCAAGCCAGTCATGAACCAGCCAGAGTTGACTCCCCAGGTTCCACCGCCTGATCATTTGGAAAAATCCCTGTGCTGCGGCTTACAGTAAGACACTGAACGGTGAAAATTCGCGTCCCCCACTAAGTATCCCCACCATCCCGACACACGTCCCGCCTCCATTCCTCTGCCCGAGTTACACGATTCCCGACGCTCCTTACCCCAGACCTCCCGTCCCTTATCCGTTCTCTGTGCAGAGGGTTCAAGGATCTGGCTTTGGCCAAACACAGAGCCCCATTTTCCTGTGGGTTCAACAACTCTACCGGTCAATCCTCTGACACAGGACAGTCATGCTGACACCCGAAACTGGCCTCCATTTAACCCTCTGGGTTGTTGTGCGCAGCAGTTGATGACATTGGCATCACAGTCAGTGACGCAACGCGACCAACAGAAGACTGCTGCCAACTAGTAGAATGGATGATAATGATTTGATATTGTATGATGCTTTGTCTTGTTTGGCATTTTTTTATGTGCAAAAAATAATATATACATACATACATACATACATACATACATACATACATACATATATATATATATATATATATATATATATATATATATATATATATATATATATATATTAGTGATATAAGTCGGTACATTTCTCCCCCTTCATTCTAGTCAAAATGTTAGCATTTACATCGTCATATGATTAAATATGTAACTGTTGAATTACTATAATAATCTTCCCTATGTTCGGCCGTATGATTACTCCGACTTGGGACATTTGAAATGGACTTTTGTAAAAAGACGTTGGTCATTTGAACACTTACGCTTGTCGCGTCTTCTTGAGGCATAGGTGTTTTGTGTTTGTGCCATTACCATTTGTTTCGTCCTTTTCTTCAGATCTGTCATTTGTATATATCTAAAATTCAGCTTATACGTTCTTTAGTACTCAGATACCTATTTGAGATTATTGCTCATTGAATTTTTTTTTCTAACTTCTTTTCTGTATCGTACACGTTGCAGAGGTGTATTTTAATGTTTGTTTTGTTTTTCACTTTTAATATCTGCTTTTCTAATTGCCTGGTTTCCTACAATTGATTTTTTGTTTTACATTGTACATATATATTGAAGGTGAGGTGTTTTTTGTTTTCCTTGTAAAAAAAAATGACAAATAATCCCATTACCGAGAGTAGTAATGAATGGTTAACCAACTCAGCATTCAACATTGGCTATCTAAATGCACGCCATGCGTTAAACAAATTATGTGATTTATCTTCCATTTTATCTAATGCTAACAAGTGTTTTCATTGTTTTTATTTCTATGAATCTCGGTTATCAAATGTAGTCTCTGATGATTTAGTAATGATTCCAGGATACAATTTTTTTATTAGGAGACTCTACATCTAAGCTAGAAACAGGTCTTCTGAGATATGTACATCACTCAATGAACTATAAACTGATCAATCATTTTGATAAACATAATATTGAATGCTTCTGGATACAGTTTCGTTTAAAAGGCACTAAACCGATATTAGTAGGCTTTTTATATAGAAACCCTGATGAACGTGTGGAATGGTATGATAGATCCGAAGCAATGATGGAAAATGTCTCAGATTATTCAACAGATATTGTATTGCTTAGTGACTTTAACATTGATTTTCTTAAACCTCATGATAAATGGAAACGAATTTGTCAATCATATAGCTTAACACAATTGATAGATACGCCAACACGAATAACGTTACAGTCTGAAACACTCATTGATCATATCTATGTAAACAATCCAACAAACATCACAGAAACTTCTATACCAGTTTATGGTCTCAGTGATCATTTTCCTGTATGCTTAACTTGATAAAAAAAAAGCGTAAAAATTCCTAGATGTAGCCACAAATGCATATTTTTCCGTAATAATAAATCCTTTAAATCTGATGATTTTCTTCATGATTTATGTATAGCAGACTTTTCCAGTGTTTTCCAGGAGACTGATCCAGAGAAAGCTCTCGAAGTTTGGTATGAACATATTTGTCTCTATTTACAACAAAACATGTCCCCACTAAGATCAAACGTGTCAAACCCGATGGAAAACCGCCGTGGTTAAATGATGAAATTAATGCTGCTATAAAAATTCGTGGAAAAACGTGTTCCAGTCAACAGGAAAAAAGATGCAAAGTTTAAGAAACAGTGTGACAAGGTTACAGCTATGAAAAAGGTCTGCTCGTACAAAAACATTTTAGCGACCTTATTTCATCGAAAAAAAGATTCAAAATCGACCTGGAAAGCCATTAATCAATTATCTGGTAAATCTTCAACACAAGCAGCTCTGTCATCTTTAATTCTGTCTGCAGATAATGTCAATAAATACTTTTCTACCATAGTCGAAAAGACTATATTAAAACTGATTGTACTAAACGTAATGAACTGTTGTTACTAAGAGAATTGTGTGATACTAAACGAATAGGGTCCAGACTTGACTTTCACTTTGTCAGTGTACACGAGGTATGTAGAGAACTTAATTCATTGAAGGAATCTAAGAGCTGGGGATTAGATAAATATAGATAGCAAAATTTTGAAAATTTCCGCACCTATTATCTCTAATAGCTTTACATATATTTATAACCTTTGCATTCAGAAATGCTATTATCCACAATATTTTAAAGAAGCTAAAGTTTTGCCATTTTTAAAATCTGGTGACCAGCAGGACCCTTCCAACTACTGACCGATTTCCATTCTGTCTAATTTGTCTCTAAAACCCTCCAGAAAAGCACCTTAAGCAAAACCTCCAAAGGCACTTCGTTACACATAAATTATTTCATTCAAATCAAAGCAGTTTTTTAGAGAAAATCATTCATGTCAGACGGTTCTTACCAATCTAGTAGAACAATGGCATTTAGATATCAATAATGGTCTTCTCACAGGAACGATATTTGTGGACTTTGCTAAAGCCTTCGATGTTATTAACCATGATCTCCCTCTTGAAAAAAAAAAACTACCTCGTATGGTTTAACTCCAAAATCT
>JADBJO010004897.1:122500-127500 GCA_016801955.1 Conus betulinus
CATGTAGTCTCAGACCGAAATGGAAATCCGTAACATCATCTTAATCATCCTCATTCTCATTGATCAGCATAAAAAAAATGTCTCAAATTCTGTGGCCCTTCATGCCCTGCTCACATTATGACCTCAGTTTCGATGTCCTCTCTCCAGTCTGTGGCCTTGGTTTGGTTCCGTCGGGGTCACCGGTATCGGCGAGTCCATGGGGGCTGTCGTTGGACGGACGTGGGGGCGCCCTCCGGAGGGAGAGCTCACTCACTCCGGCTCCGCGACTAAGCAATTATTGTCGTCAGTAGGGGCTTAGTAGGTGGTGTCCTGCGTATGTTAGATCAGAACAGGCGCCACTGAACACCACCGAAGTGACTCGGCAGCAGTGCAGTGTCTCCTCCGGTGGGTTGCCTCTTGACGACTTGACATTGACTGCTCCCTGTGGATTGCCGGTGCCGGGGCTGCGGCGGGGCCGACCGGGCTGTGGCTGTGGACGGGGGGGTATCTGTCCTCTTTGTGCATGGATCAGTGAATTTTTTTATTAGTGGAAATGTTTGGGGGGTGTTTTACTTTTTTTTTTTTCAGATTTTAACAAAAATGTAATAGCGAAATAGAAATTTCCAAATACTGCCTATTCATGATCTGAAGACTGGAAATGTCATCTTTCTGTTACTGACTCTGCGCATTAGCTTCAAAGTGTTTAGTTTTGCTTTTTGTGTGTGTGTGTGTGTGTGTGTGTGTGTGTGTGTGTGTGTGTGTGTGTGTGTGTGTGTGTGTGTGTGTGTTTCTATGATTCTAGATTACCCAGTTTCGTATTTCACTTAATGGAATTTTGAAGAAAACCAACAAGATGAAGCAGGTCATGTCGTAAGAACTGCATACTTCTACTGACATTTTGTGTTCTATTTTTCGACATAATACTGGATAATGTATTGATTTTTATCAAAACAAAACGCGTCATGCTGATGTCTAGTCTTTGCTGTGGTCTACTTTAGGTATCCAGCTGCAAAAATATTTCCAAGGGTGCATAATCAACATAATTATCTTTTCTATTTGTTTGTAACTGAAAACATGTGCCCCCGTGTGTCTTTCTGCTTTGAATGGCTGGCAATGAAACACAGCTCGCATCTACACCGGAATTTATACGAGTTACCACAAAATCCGATATTATCACTAACGAAGAGAGAAAAGAGCATCATAACTAACAAAATCGACTCAAAATACATGCAAGTTGATCAGTGGTAATATGGTGGAAGGGGCGAGGAATGAAATTAGTTATATCATAAATCCAGTAAAACGGAACGTGTCGAATCCAACAGCCTCTACATTTGTGACCCACCTTACTTAAAGTCAGCGAGGGAGGAGATGTTCAAATATTGGGCCGCTTTCTGAATGGAGACTCCCCATACTCCATGGGATCTTTTGTTTCATACGTTTAGGACTTTGGACTCGCATACAGCTTCTATGGGAAGCAGCATGTTGAACTGCCGTCGGTTCTTTTCCCTCTCAAGGGAGGATCTCAATTCAACCCACAGCAAAATTGACAGCGTTGAGTTGAAACATGATAATCGCCGTTGCTTTTGGTAATGTTTCGTATTCATCCTGATAATATATCATCTGGGAAAGGGTTCACACAAGCGCAAGCGCAAGCGCGCGCGCGCGCGCGCGCGCACACACACACACACACACACACACACACACACACACACACACACACACACACACACACACACACACACACACACACACACACACACACACTGCGCGACAAACACATAGACAAACTATCAGAAAGATTGGGGAGGAAAGATATGCCACGATCTGGCATAGAACTTAAAGTTGTCTGAACGGCAAGGTATTGTCGGGTTAAACTTTAGTTCACTGATGCTTAACTTTACTGAAAATAGGAATTGTAGACGTCACTACAAGAAATTCAGACTGACTTCAAGCTGCGTGGAAATGCTAAGAGCACGATCACCGACTGCATGTTTTTGCTGCAATAATTGATTGTAATGTTTTGCACAAAAAATACCACTGAGAAACAAGCCGTGAGCAGACCAGTCAAGAAAGTTATTTAATGGACATTAAAAAACTTTGTCGTTGGCATCCGTCTGTCATCGAGGCTGTCTGACATCAGTCCAATTCTGGTGTTGCGCCATGAATCAGTCAGTTGTGGAGTTGCAGCGCCTGCTCTGGCTGAAGAGCCCAGCCCTCAAGTGGCAGACTCTGTTGCTTTTGCTGCAGGTGAAGTCTCGGTCATGAGTGTCTGTGGGTGCCGACGCCATTCTTTGCCGTCTGCTGCTTCTCCATTCTTTCCACTGGGCCTCTCTCCTCTGCTGCTCTGCTTTTTGTATGTGCATTGATGGTGGACCATCAGCTGACCCTGTCTGAAGCTGCCGTCTCCAGGTCTGCTGGGTCGAGGCTGTCTGCTCTCAGGTCACGTTTGCATACATCCTTGTAGCGTAGGACGGGGCGTCATGTGTGTCTGTAGCCAGCTCTCCGTGCAGCATGTCCTTTGGGATGTGACCGTTGTCCATGCTATTGACATGGCCAAACCAGCGCAGGCGTTTCTATGTCAGCATGGCGAACATGCTAGGCATCCCTGCCTGAGTCTGGACGTTCTTGTTAGTGATGCGGTCCTGCCAAGGGATGCCCAGGAGTCCTCTGAGGCAGCGCAGGTGGGAGGCGTTCAGTCTGCATTATTGTCGAGAGTATAAGATCCATGCTTCGCTTCCGTATAGAAGAGTGCTAAGCACGCAGGCTCGGTATACTTTCATCTTGGTGTTTGACGTTAGCATGGTGTTGTCCCAGACTCTCTTCTCCAGACAGCCCATCGCTGTTGCAGCCTTGCCGATCCGCACGTTGAGCTCGGCGTCCAAAGAGAGGTTGCTGGAGATGGTGAAACCGAGGTAAGTAAAGTCGTCGACCACTTCAAGGGTGTGATCGCCGATGGAAATGTGGGGAGCGCTGCTGACGTCTTGGCCCATGATGTTTGTCTTCTTTAGGCTGATTGTGAGGCCGAACTCGGTGCAGCAGGCATCAGCGAAGCAGGTGATGAGCCGTTGTAGCGCCTCCTCGGTGTGGGCAGTGAGGGCAGCGTCATCCGCAAACAGCATCTCCCTGATGAGGATTTTCCGCACCTTCGTCTTTGCTTGGAGGCGTGCCAGGTTGAGAGGCTTCTGACACTCCTAGTGTGGAGGAAGATGCGTTTTCAGACTGTCGGAAGGCGTAACGCAACAGCAGGGAGAGGAAGAGCGTCGGAGCGAGCGCGCACCTTTGTTTGACACCGCTCTTGATTGGGAAGGGGTCCGAAGAAGAACCGTCGTACATGACAGTGCCATTTATGTTGTCATGAAAGGACGTGGTCATCTTCAGGAGCTTGGGGGACATCCAATCCAAGCCTAACGCTTTGGTCAGGTCGACGAAGGCGATGAACAAAGGGTCGTCTCTCCAAGCGGCACTTCTCTTGCAGCTACTTCAAGTAGATCATCGTGTCAACCTCGCAGCTCTGAAGCCACACTGTGCCTCGGCGAGTAGCTGAGCCTGTTGAGGATGACACGGGCGAAGGCTTTGCCAACAATGCTGAGGAGGGATATTTCGCGATAGTTGTTGCAATCGCTTGGTTCCCTTTGTTCTTGTATAGCGTGATGATGTTTGCATCGCGCATGTCCTGGGGTACGGTCCCTTCCTGCCAACACTTTAGCAGAAGCTCAAGGAGGTGACTGAAGAGAGAACTCTCTTGCCGGCTGCGATGACTTCTGGCGAAATGCCGTCGCTACCTGGAGCCTTACCATAGGCTAGCGAGTCGATGGCCTTGGTAAGTTCCTCAATGTTGGGTCGAGCTTCTCCATGGGCGGGCTGCGGAGTGGTGTTCTCGGTAGCTGTGTGGATGACTGAGTTCTCCCTGGAGTACAGCTCCTGTAGTGCTCCACCCATCTCTCCATGTCTTTGCTGCGGTCGGTGATGACATCCCCGAGGTAGATTTTAGAAGAGCAACATTGATGGCGCTAGGGCCAAACGCTTTCTTAATGCCATGTACGAGGCCACGTGGCGCGAATGTTGCCACAGTCGGCGGAGATCTGGATGCCCTGGCACATGGTTTCAGCCAGTACTCATCAGCCTATTTACCGGAGGTCTGCTGGGTGTTGTTGCCAGCTTTTTGGAGTACATCCAAAGTCTTTGCAGAGGCCTCTCTCTTGTGACTGAAAAGTGCGGCTTGCTTAGCAGCAATGGCAGGCTCCATCTTCACGATTACTGCTTTAAAAACCAGTCTTCATTCTTCCTCACTCTCTTCCCAAATGTGTCCGAGCCAAATTGGTAGATGGCATCGCGGATGTGGTTCCACCGTGATGAAGCGCTGTCTGTTGGGCAGTCATCAAGGGCCTTGTCAATGGCTCTGGTAAAGCGTTCGCGCAGTTCGGGCACAGACGTCATGGCTGTGTTGATCCGAGGACGTCCCTGCTGTTTGGAGCGGTGGATTCGCTTGGGCCGAAGACGCATCTTGCTGCCGACGAGAGAGAGAGTGGTCTGTGTCGCAGTCAGTACTATGGTAGCTGCGGGTGACGAACACGTGAGCAAGGGTCTTCGGGTGATCACGAAGTCCAGCTGATGCCAGTGACGGGACCTTCGGTGCCTCCAGGACACTCTGTGGTGTGGTTTGTTTGGAAGAAGGTGTTCATAATACAGAGGTCGTGGTAGGAGCAAAGCTCAAGTAGCCACTGTCCGTTCTCATTGAGCTTGCCGATGCCAAAGTGGCCGATGCAGCGGGGCCAGGAGCTATGGTCTGCACCAATCCGGGCGTGTATTTCTTCTCCATGAGGCTGCCATTGGAGGGGAGGCTTCTCTCTTGCAGCGCGACGATGTCAATGTTGAACCTCTTCAGCTCGCGGTCGATGATGGCTGTTTTTTCTCGGCGTCGTCAACGTGTGTGTGTGTGTGTGTGTGTGTGTGTGTGTGTGTGTGTGTGTGTGTGTGTGTGTGTGTGTGTGTGTGTGTGTGTGTGTGTGTGTGTGTGTGTG
>JADBJO010004897.1:135000-137500 GCA_016801955.1 Conus betulinus
GCTTGCGGTTGTCATTCACCTAGCACATATGCAAGCAAGAGGAGCACAGAACAAAATGAAGATCTCTCTTCGAAAAAAAAAAGAAGAAAGAAAAAATAATACTTTCCAGGCTGGCCCACCCATCCAGACCAGATACGGGCACAGAACATCCACAGCAGTTGCACAAATGAACAAACACAAATTAACATCTATTGCAGAGCGGACCAAGAATCCAGTGCAACAGGCCAGAGTAATTCTACTCAGGAAGGGCTACCAGTCACCAGGCTTCGAACAGGATTTGTCTCCCTTGTGTTTTCTTTCCGCCAAGGGATCAAATGGAACTTAAACTCACTACATTTAAATGTTTTAAAAAACCAGGCAAATAACACTCAAATGAGTACGACTATTGTTTTAAAACGAATGAGAAACTGTCCATCTTTCTTGTGGGGCTTGGGACAGGTACCGTTCTTTTCAGCAGATAATTTTCCCTGATAGTGTGGACACTTTGGCTGAATTCCCTTTGTAGCTGTTTTCGACAGGACAGTTATTTATAGCGTGTTATACTGGCCCGATACACTGCCCATATAAGGAACGTATTCACGAGCCATGGCAGTCTACTAACTAAGGCACTCACAAAATAGAGGATAGTGTAGGGAAAGGGAGGTGTGAGAGGAAGAGGGGGGGGGGGGGGGGGGTTCTCAGAGAGAACAAGATCTTATGATCTGGAGATCCATCTCGTTTATGTCTGCTTGTATGTTCCGTGTGCCCCTTGTCTGCGCGAGTGGCGTGTGTGGTACATGGATGCCGCATGCCTTATTAGTTTAAGAGTTATGCCCCCGTAACACTTACCCCTTCACCTGGTAGCAAATTGTCTCCCCTTTTTCAGTTATTATTGACTGCTGTGTTCTATGTTAAGAATATGACTGGAAGAACGATACACACACACACACACACACACACACACACACACACACACACACACACACACACACACACACAAGGGGGGGAAAATGAGTCAGGGAATTTAAAGGAAGGGGAGGGAGGGGCGTGGGAGGTGGAGGGTGACGAAGAAGATGGTGTAGAAGCGAGGCAAAAATAAGAAAGCCATCCCTTTCAGAATATTGAGCTCAATTGTATAAACAAAACTCGATCTTCAGTTGGTACACACGAAAGAAAACCAACTCACCCGTTTACACATATGCCCGTGCGCGCACTCACACACACACACACACACACACACACACACACACACACACACACACACACACACACACACACACACACACAAACACACACGCGCGCGCGAGAGCGCACGCGCGCACGCGCACACACAAACACACACGCACACACACACATACACACACACACACACACACACACACGCAGTGGCACACACATACACACACACACACACACACACACACACACACACACACACACACACACACACACACTGTAATGTCGGACAGAAACAGACAGACGGACGCAAGACTGCAGAACAAACATCCAACCGAAGGAGATCTACATAAAAAGCAGTCACATTACTCATGCAGTCACATCCCCCCTCCCCCCCCCCCCCCCCCCCCCCCCCCACCACTACCACTACCCCTCTCTCTCTCTCTCTCTCTCTCTCTCTCTCTCTCTCTCTCTCTCTCTCCTTCCTCCTAACCCCCTTTCTCCCCCTCTCCTCTCCGTCCTACACCCTCACCCCTCTCCCTCCTCCCCACTTCTGTCTCCATCCTCCCTCCTATAGCCCGTGGACAACGAGCACCCCAAGACACAGGCAGACACACTATGGGAGCATTATAGCGTCTAAAGACAATAAAATCTCTTTTCCTCCGGTAAACCGTTTTTTTTTTGTCATGAAGAAAATAGCGAAAGTAGAAAAAAAACAATCCTCATCGCTGTAATTCCTTAGTATCACAACCGTTTTCCATAGATTCCCTCAAGATCGCACCTTTTTTTCAACTTTTCAGATGGTAATAATAACTATTATCCCTGTATTCCTGAAGAATGCGTATATGATCTTGAAGAAAACAGCGTTATGATCGCTATTTTCCTTGACAAGCGCACACACACTGGTATCATTGGCATTGCTGTGTGGACTGTCTGCTAGAATACTGGAAAGTGTAATTATACATAATCCCCACGGTCGAAACTGTTTTCTCCATTTTCACTGCTTTCTGTACGTAAGGGTAATTGCTGTTTGCCCCGCGGAAAACAGCGGAAGAATTGTAGTGATCACTAGGGATGAAAATCATAATGCTTAAAAAAAAAAAAAAAAAAAAAAAAAAAGAAAAAGAAAGAAAGAAAAAAAGTTGCGATTCTCAAGAGTAACAGCATAAGACTTTTCTTTCTGTAGGAAAATATCTGTTTTCCTCAAAAAGAGATGCACCCACCCGAAGTTGCCAGTAGGAACCGGAGAAGCATTGTCCTCATCTGCCGAACTAATCAGCTGGGAACAATCCTGCACTGGTCTTGGAATCCAGCGTTGTGTGTGTGTGTGTGTGTGTGTGTGTGT
>JADBJO010004897.1:142500-157500 GCA_016801955.1 Conus betulinus
ATACAAATCTAATGTTCTTCCCAAAAATTTGGAATCCCACAAAGGTCAGTATTAGGTCCTCTGATTTTTTCATTTTACATCAATGATCTGCCATTGTACTTGAAAATAAACAGCGAATGTTCGCTGATGATACAACTTTAGACACAAGTAATTCTGACGCCTAACAGGTTTGCAATGACATCTGAGAAAACATCAATCTTTGGTTAAATTAACACGATTAATCACATGGCTCTCCATCCTCATAAAACTAAATTCATGATGATAACTACAAGACAGAAATGTCAAACTCTAAGCCAAAATCTGCCAGTACTTTGCATTTCTAACGAAAACATTGAAGAAGTACCCAGTCACAAAGCCTTAGGAACAACGATAGATAGTCATCTAACTTGGTCAAAACACTTAGAGTCTTTATCTAGAAACGTTGCAAGAAAACTACATCTTCTAAAAAGGAAGAAGAACTTCTTAAATTTGTATGCAAGAAAACTATTTTTCCACCCTTATATACAGCCTATTATTGATTATGCCTCAACACTTTGGGATTCAGTGAGCAATAATTCGCTCAAACCATCAATTAGCCTTCACAAAAAGAGCTGTCAAAGTAACGTTGGGTCAACCATCCTCATCGGCAGATTTCAGACTATAAGCAATCAGGCATTCTCCCCATTTAAAGCCAAACTTCTATATAATAAGGGACTCTTATGCATAAAGTACTCTATGGAAATGCTCCACCTCTCTCTAGCAAATATGTTCACTTTTTAACGACTATCGACATTCACATAAAAATAAACCTCCCGTTTGCAATGATGAATCTATACAAGTCTAGTTTAGCATATTCCGGAGGTTGACTATGGAACCATATTCCTCAAGAACTTAAAAATCGATCAAACTTTTAAAAAATTCAAGTCTAATTTTCAAAAATATCTTATGGATGTCTCAGATTTGACTGCACTATACGCTAAAATGTATTGATAATTCTCAAATCAGATTTAGTTTAACAAATATGTGATGCTCGAAGCTGACTCAATTCTACGCAAATTGCAGTGATCATCCTGTGCCATACGTGTTTTTAAAATCTTTTCGCTGATGTGTTTATCCATGTCTGCTTCATAGTCTTTCTCTTCCTTTATCTTTGCCTATCTATCAACAGTCGGTCGGTCGGTCGGTCGGTCGGTCGGTCGGTCGGTCTCTTTCTCTCTCTCTCTCTCTCTCTCTCTCTCTCTCTCTCTCTCTCTCTCTCTCTCTCTCTCTCTCTCTCTCTCTCCAATCACCCCCCCCCCCCCCCCCCCCCCCTCTCTTGCCCTGATCATTTTTTTCTTGTTGTTGTTGTTGTGGTGGTGGTGTTTAATGTTTTCTATTTCTATTTTTCTTTTCTTCATTTTTGACAAAGGTTCTCATGCAAGTAATTGTTGCATTTTTTCATGTATTTTGTTTTATTTGCTTTTTACTATATATCGATTTTTTTTCCTTGCCCAGAGGGCTGGATGTGAAAAAAAGTATTCATGCTTAGTCCACTGTACTCTTAAAATAAAATTCTCTCTCTCTCTCTCTCTCTCTCTCTCTCTCTCTCTCTCTCTCTCTCTCTCTCTCTCTCTCTCTCTCTCTCTCGCCGTATCAGCCTTTAACGTCCCGTAAGCTGACACCAACCATCACATACCTCCCCTCCCCCCCCCCACCCCATACCTCCACTTTTACCGAACTCTCCCTCCCTGCTTGACTGTAATGTCATAGTGACCTGCACGGGCGGACGAATGACGCGACTGACGATATAATCTCAAGTAGAAACATGACGTCACTGAAACTATGTTCCACACACAATCGACACCCTTCCCTCCCGCTTCTCCCCTCCTTCCCCTACCCCTTCTCTCCCTTCCCCTCCCCTTCTCCTTTTCTTCCCCTACCCCCCCTTCTCCCCTCCCCTCCCCCTTTTCCCTTCCCCGTTCCCCCCCCCCCCCCTCCCCCCCACTTCCTCCCGATTTCCTTTCCACACCCTTCTCTCTTGCGTCACTGATTAAGTCGTCGCCCAACTCAACAGCCCATCGTTTTTTTCGTTAGTCACGTGACAAAAGTGGACTGGTCGTGTCTCCTTACCATCTGTGTGTGTGTGTGTGTGTGTGTGTGCCTGCCTAAGGGGAGAGGCAGGGGAAAATCCACACCTTTGTGTTAAATGCAGAAAACCCACCTGAGACGTCCACGGACCTTCCTTTGAAGTAAGCCGCATCCTCTATTGACCTCGTACCAGCCACCTGCGATTAATCAGCCTGTCAGTCACGCAACCCCTCACGTGTAGTCTTAGTAGCTTCACAGCTAAGAAAGAAAGAGACAGCTTTAACCGCTAGACTGGAAATAGTGGAAAACTTTAAGCCAGGTGTTTTCCAGACTGCGGAACACTTATCTCCCCTGCTTCTGGAAACCTATGTCTTTTACGTTTCACCGATTGACCTAGCACAAACGTAAGTGGTATGTAGTTTTCAGGTCTTGTGACTGTGCATTGTTTTGTGTCTATACTGTATACTTCAAGAAGATAACTTTGTGCTAGTGATTGGTAAAATCTGCTGGGATGATTGATGAATTCTGTTGATCATCTAACCGCTTTGCAGTGGGTGACTTGAACCAACAGTTGTGCAGTTTGTTTGTACACAAGTAGTCATCTACATCATCAGAGTATTTGGCTACATTGAAAGTTACTTCCTTCCAGCTGATTGGCAGCTCCTTCTTGTGTCACACTGCAGGTTAAAATCCAATCAAATCTGAGCAGGAATCTAAGTGGAGACAGTAGAATTAAACTTTACACATTTATTGTTGTCTTATTATGCTGGCTGAGACCCAGCACTTCCCTGACAGTTCCGAGAACAAGGGAGAGGACTCTTCAAACCAAAATTGGCTCTGTCAGTTCCATACACACTAGGATCTTGACCATGAGAGAGCTGGACTAGCACGTGAATGGCAATCCTGGCCTATACTGGAGCAGGTAGACAGCCCACTGGTGCACTAACCAGCTGGCCTTCATCAAGTGGTGACATCAACAAACAGACGAAAAACCTTCGGTTTTCATCTTGGTAGTGTTAACCCAAAGCATAAGCCAACCTAATCCTGTCAAACTGCAAAACATTAATCCAAAGGATAAACCCACCAAATCCTGTCACATTGCAAACCATTAGCCCACCTAATCCTACCAGATGGCAAAAAATTACCTCAAAGGATAAGCCCACCTAATCCTACTGAAATGCAAAACATTCAACCAAAAGATAAGTCCACTTAATCCTACTGAAATGCAAAACATTAACCCAAAAGATGACCCCACTTATTTCTACACAAAAAATGCAACAATCAAAGACCTATGGGCAAAAGTAACCCTAAGCCCTTAAAACACTATGGCTGAAAATAAGGAGTGAGGTCTCGCCAATGCCACTGCCAGACTGACTCTTTGTTAGATTTATAAGCATTTGAAATCTCTAACATAAAGCTTGTGCGTGAAATTTCACTTCACTTGCATCCTTCTTTTCACTGCTTCTACATCATTTCATGTTCGAACCTATCTTTGCTTCTGTATATCACTCATGTCACATGCACTTTCAACTGCATACCAGACTAAGGTGAGTTACACTTGAGCCTTTCTTGAACAGTTTTGACGATCCTGACAAGAATAACTGGCCACAGAAATGTTCTCCTTCCAAGACTAATAAAAGTGAAGATGAAGGTGAATATAATCAGAAGTTATTGTATGGTTTCATATAAAGAAAACACGCACTGAGCCCATCTCTCAGAGGACTACAATATGCACCCCTTACTCGTTACACTTATATAATACCAAGCATCTGCTCCAGGAGAGGGATATCTCGTGGACTTACGAACAGACCCACTCTGAAGGACGCCATTGTTTTAGCCCTTACCCAGACAGGTGTTCTGAAGCAATACTCCTCATCAGCAGGTTCAACGAACGAAAGAAAATGTGTTGGGGGCCTCTGAGACCCGACAGACCTCAAGGCGACGACGGCTGAGAAAGTTGGTTTTCCCACATTTTTCTTTCACTAATGTTTCCTTAGGAAAGAAAGAAAAAAAATGAAGAAAGAAATTGCAGCAGTAAGAGAATATATCATGGTTTTTACCGTTTGGGGGTTTTTCCAGTAACACGCGGCAGTCATGTTTCGACCTCCATTATGGGTTCCTTAACTTCAGCTCTACCATATTTTGAGCGGACAGGGGAAAAAAAAAACGAAAGCATTAAAAAAGAAAGAAAAGACTAATCGTCCTCAACCGACTCCATTTTTTGAACCAGCGACGCATTGGGGCATGACGTCAATTGTTGTCAATGGCGACCCGTCCCAGCATGAGCAGCGGCCCGCACCAGCACGCGCTTGCGTGCACGTGCGGGTGGCAAGGAGGCGGGGCAGGACAGGGGAGGCAAAAGAAGTGGAAAGATGTGTGTGTGTGTGTGTGTGTGTGTGTGCGTGTGTGTGTGTGTGCCCGAAGTGTTGAGCGGGTGGCTGGTGGTGGTGGGGTTGCAGGTGTAGCAACTAGCCAGCTGGCGACGTAAAAATACCCACCCGTGTCTTGGTATCTGGGTCACTCACCCGGAATGGATGGAATTGTTCTCTCTCTCTCTCTCTCTCTCTCTCTCTCTCTCTCTCTCTCTCTCTCTCTCTCACACACACACACACACACACACACACACACACATATATATATATATACACACACAGATATAGATAGAGAGAGAGAGAGAGAGAGAGAGAGAGAGAGAGAGAGAGAGATTACAATCGGGATATGGGCATTGAATACTGAGTCACACAAAGGCAATGGTTTTTTGAAACAATACTGAAATAGCTCTCTCTCTCTCTCTCTCTCTCTCTCTCTCACACACACACACACACACACACACACACACACACACACACACACACACACACACACACAAGCGCGTGTGCATGTGCATTAAGGATGTATGACGTGCATGGCCGCTCCAGACACAACATATCGACCACACCGGTGGTTTGTGTTCATCCACTCTTCAGCATCTGGAGTCATGTTTGTCGTCTCCTGGTCTAGGTCACGTGGTTCCGCTCGCTTAACCTGTGTATTATCTGTTCCTGTTGTTTATCTCTTGAATTTGCCGATCATGTGATGTTCCTAGTTGAATTAACCGTTGATGTTTTTTTTTTTTTGTTTCACGAACAACATTCTGTTTCCTTTTCTGATGAATTACATATTATTTCATCTTAATGAATTCTTTGTACTTTGGCTTATGAATCATCTGTTCATGCTCTTTGCCTTTTGAATTATCTGTTGGGATCATCTGTCTGACTGATAAATATTTTGCGTTTATGTTTTTTTTTTTTTTTTTTTTTTTGGGGGGGTGTGTGTGTTTTTTTTGTCTTTTTTGAACGATCTTGGATTATCTGTCCATGTTCTTTGTGTCAAAAACAAGGTCTCCCAGTTCTTTGTCGTGCGTAGTCCCGTCTTCCTGTATGCCTGCGAGACATGGGCCGACACAGCGGAGCTGGAAGAAGAATTCAAGCCATGGAAATGAGATTGACTGATTGATTTAATTTAGAGTCTGTTCACAACAATGGTAATATTAGACTATAAAAAAGATTGTGTGTGTGTGTGTGTGTGTGTGTGTGTGTGTGTGTGTGTGGAAGTGCATTATACGAGTGTGTGTGTGAGCGCGTGTGTGTGTGTGTGCGTCCAGGTGGGTTTCTTGTTCATGTCCAGATTGCACAACATGCACGATCGCTTTCCACAGCTATCAGCCATAATCTGTTCTTCACCGCTACAACCAAAATCTTTCAATACGACACAAGAACTTATCATAAAACTGTATTGTCTGGTTTGGTCGCATATCAAATCATTTGATACCCGCTCATTTCCAGTGAAATAACTCTGCAGAGCAAATCCCTGTACTTTTTGTGATAAGTAAATATTCGTTTCTGATGGTCACTCTTCAGATGTATGATACATTATTTCAGGAAGCTGAGCATCAAAGATTAATGAACAACTGAAACCAATGGTACTCTGTTCCGTTCAAAGCGTTAGGTCTATTGCTACACGGCTTTCTGGCTTTGGTTTCGATATTAGCCCATGGATCCAGAATAGACACGATCAACATCTCAACTATTTCCTCAGTTCGTCTTTATCGGAGTCCTGTTCGCCCGCACAGGTCACTATCCACTTCCGGCCACCACTCTCTCTCTCTCTCTCTCTCTCTCTCTCTCTCTCTCTCTCTCTCTCTCTCTCTCTCTGTGTGTGTGTGTGTGTGTGTGTGTGTGTGCGAGAGAGTTGTTCAGATGGCTGGCCTGCCCGTTCAAGTCACCATGTATGTCAGTTTTGTGTCGATTTGTTGTACACTGTGCAGCGGGGACGCCCGTTGCCTGCCGTACCCTTTGCCCGCGCACGAACCACCGTGTGTGTGTGTGTGTGTGTGTGTGTGTGTGTGTGTGTGTGTGTGTGTGTCTGTCTGTCTGTCTGTGTGTGTGCGTGCGAGCGTGCGTGCGTGCGTGTGTGTGTGCGTGTGTGTGTGCGTATGTGCGTGCATGCGTGCGTTCGCACGCGTGTGTGTGTGCGTGAGAGAGAGAGTGTGTGTGTATGTGTGTGTGTGTGTGTGTGTGTGTGTGTGTGTGTGTGTGTGTGTGTGTGTGTGTGCGTGCGCGCGCGTGTGTTTCAGTGTTTCAAACGTGTCAGTTTGACACCATCAGCTGTTAAACCATGGTTTTTGCAATGAAATAAAGCCCCACATGCATACTTGCAAATGTTTACCATTCCATTGCTGTTATTCTATAGTCGTTGCTAGGACATGAGCACCTGCAGACCACTACATTGTTCTGTTTGCATGAACTTTCAACTATAAGGGCCGTGATGAAAGATGTGATTCATTGAACTGGTATTATGAACTCACACACTAATTTCAGCTATAGGTTCCGCCTTATAATCAGTGACCGATAGCGGTTACACTTCTTTTGGCTCTGGAGCCAAAAGCTCAGAGAGAGAGAGAGAGAGAGAGAGAGAGAGAGAGAGGAGAGAGAGAGAGAGAGAGAGAGAGAGAGAGAGAGAGAGAATACGAATACAGATACGAATACGAATACGTATACGAATACGTATAATTTATTCAGTTAGGCCAAAGCCTCTAACTGAAGGTCATTCCCTCCACCGCTGCCGCCATGACCCGTATTATTTGGTCACACCTGGGGTGAACTTAACGATGTTGTACCCCGAAATTTCGAGGGCTTACCGAAATAAGACAATGTAAAATTTAGGTAAGCAAAACAAAATTAAATAGTGTAAACGAAAAAATGAATAATTTTAAATGGAATATGTTTTCAGAATCTTTTCATTTCACATCCATTGTGCGCCCAGTTTGAGGGAGACAAGTAATTGTTCGTTTTCATTGTCTTTCGTATCGCCAGAACGGTCGAAAAATCTTTTCAGTTTGTTTCAATTTTCGCCTGCAGTCACCTCAATTGGAAACACCAAATTAGTACAATTTGACTTCGCATTGAGCCTCTGTCCGTAGTGGTCGGCCTGTCCTTGTAGTCATAAAGTTCTCAATTCTTAAGTGACGATTTCATTCTCTTCAGAAAGAACATCCAGTGTTTCACAATGCTTTGTCACAAATTTGGGAATTGTGTGCTTTCTTGTTTGTTGTTGTAAGTCAAAATTCAAAGTTATAGGGGCAAGACTGAGGTCTTGTATTGCATGCTTTGACCTGTAAATACTTATATTTCACAGAGAAAGCATATTCATTAAAAAAAAAAAAAAAAGTTAAAATCTGTTAAACCCCAAATTCCATTCTTTTCCCTTCTAATATGGGCATCGGGCGTCCGTAGTTCCTGTGATGTCCCTGTATGAAAGAACGCGAGAGAAAGAAAGGAATGAACGAAGACAGAAAGAAAGAGGACGGACAGAAAGAAAGGAATGAACGAAGACAGAGAGAAGAGGACAGACAGAAAGAAAGAAAAAATGAACGAAGACAGAAAGAACCACTAGGGCCCAATTGAACTCAGTCCTGGGATTTCAGATCAATGATTCCAGTAACACCCCCTTCCCCCCCCCCCCCCCCCCCCCTCTCTCTCATTTCCTCCCCTTCTCCCAGTCGATGGAAGACGGGTGGTCACCTGTTCTTTCCCTTTCCTGGTAAGTTTTTTCCCATTTTCTTTCCCCCCTTTTTTTTCTTTTTTTTTTTTTTTTTCTTTAGATTTTCGATTTTGCAACAAAAAAGTGAGGCCTCCCCCTGCTTTATTTTATTTCTTTTTTATTTTGTTTATATATTTTTGGAAAGACTGTCTCACTCTTACCGTGCAATGTCTGTGTGTTCACTTACAGACTGGCATTTGTTTGCTGATTTTAGTGTTTCGGCGATTGATTAAAAAGTACCTGGGTCCATTTAATGCGCTATTGTGTGGTGTATTGACGCTTTCATTCTTTCATTTCATTGATCACACGTGTATATTTTAACCGGAACACATTCACGACTCATCATGCCCCCCCCCCCCCCCCCCCCCCCTCTCTGCTCTCCGTCCCCCCCCTCCTCCTTCACACACAGTCCCGCCCCCGCGAACACGCACTGATACACACCTATTTTTCCTTTCTTATGCACAGAGAAACAGTTTCTTTTTTTTTTTTTCTTCCTCTATTTTTAAAAATAGTCATTTATATATAAAGCTGAAACAATTGTGAAAGAGAAGGTGGAGAAAGTCTTTAAATGACTATTGCCGATTGTATCTAGTACCAAGCTCTTTTTTCGGGGATATCCTTTCCTGATAAGTAGTCTGAAAACAAAAGAAACCCACAAACATCTAATGAACTACATTACAAGCAAGTCGTGTCCCTTTATTCTGCTCTAAATATCATTAGTGACGAAGGAACGATTTGTACCTGTGGTTCCTGGGTCTGTGTCTTGCGCCACGTATTGATGATATCGAATATCGTCTAGCGTACGTTCTAGATACTTACTGACAGCGTTTACGTAATTCAATGATACCTTAACTACATATTGTCAATCATTATCTAATACTTCACATGTGCATGAAAACACACATAACAAACAAACAGTCGCTAGCCCTACCCATACAAATATATACATGAAACTATGCAAATACCATAGAGATAGATTGAGAGAGAGACAGAGAGATATATAATTATGACATCACTGAAACGTTGTGTTTTTAAGCTTGGCTTTTTATTTAGTGAGGGAAACTGGATATCTGAGAGACCGAGGTAGTTTGTTCCGTGCTGGGGTTTGGAGACAAAAAGACCTTCGGTTAGTGAGCAAAGACAGAGGTATCCAGTGTTACCTTTGCAAGGGCGAAAACAGAAACGTGATGTGTTTGTGGTGTACTTTGTTTATTCTTTCGTTTGGCGGCGCAATAATTCTGTCATTGTTTTTTTTTCCTGCTGCAGTCAACCCACTGTTTTCATTTTGTTCTGCACTACGTATTGTTGGTGATGAAGGACAGCGTTATACTTGTGGTAGAAGGACAGGATTATACATTTGTTACCTTGATTGTACACCACGTGTTGTTGATGAGGGCAGTTAACCTGTGTTACCTTTGCTCTGCACCACGTATTGTTGGTAAAGATGGACAGAGTTACACCTGTGTTAACCTTTGTTCTGCACCCCGTGTTGTTGGTAAAGATGGGCATAGTTATACCTGTGTTACAGTTGTTGTGCACCACGTATTGTTGGTATAGATGGACAGAGTTACACCTGTGTTACCTTTGTTCTGCCTCACGTATAATTTAAGGTCAGAGTTAAACCCGTGTAAGCTTTGTTATGCACCACGTACTGTTAGAGAGGAAGGACCGAGCTGTACTTGTGTTACCTTTGTTTTGCACCTTATATTGTTGGTAGAGAAGGACAGTGTAATACATGTGTTACCTTGTTCTGCCCCACGTATGTTGATGAAGAAAGAAAGATTTGTACCTGTCTGAGTTTTTAATCTTTTCTTCACTAGTGTGTCCAGCCAGCTGCCCGGACAAGCCATACTACTGTCAGCTATAGGAGATGGTCGAAGAACACAAAACCCTGTCACCGATGAAAGCTATGACTATTTTCCTTCAATTTACTCTAGGTAGTGAGAGAATGGGGGCTTTTGAAGAGTGACACTCACAACAGCTTAGAATTGAAGTGCTAAGTGTTAGTGTCCGCGGTGTTGAAAGAGTTAACATTTTGTTCTGTGATCCACAATACCTGTCTGGCACATAAACCGCGAATAGAGAGACCTGAGAATACCGTGAGGATGACGTCAGGCACGTTGGAATTTGGTTTCCAGGGGCAATATGAACAATCATTCCACACACCGCTGCCACCGTGACCCATATTACTTTGGTCACGCCAGGGAGAAGATATCGAACGCTTGTAAAACCAGATTACCGGGGCTTCATAACATTCTGAATACAAAAAAGAGAACAAAACAAAAACTGAGCTATTTCGTTCACCCAATGGGAACACTTTGAATCAATCTCTATGCGTCTGTTTATATGAGTCGGACTATGTTTAAGGTCGCAAAAATGTCAAGAGTCTCGGTGACGATTTATCTGGTTTCAGAGTGACCATGCAATGCATAGCAATGCTTCGTTATCAAATAAAGATGTTTATTGTTGTTTCAAATAGGGGTCAAATGAGTATGAGTGTGTTTTGATTTTGTTATTTGCTTGTTAGTTTGTTTGTTTTTCTTGTCTGCTTGTCTTGTAATCAATTGATTCTTTTTCTTTTTAGTGGAATTGGACTTTGAAAATCTGTTGAGCTCGAGTTTCCTTTTATGCCCCTGAAAGAAGTGGCGACGTCAGAGAGAGAGAGAGAGAGAGAGAGAGAGAGAGAGAGAGAGAGAGAGAGAGAGAGAGGGAGACAGACAGACAGACAGAGACAGAGACAGGCAGACAGACAGACAGACAGACAGACAGTATACCTGCCATCCATGAAAATATATGCATACCGCTTTTGCTTACGTTCATACCAAGATAAGCGAAAGTCGACAAATTGATTACTATCTTCATCTGCAGTGGACGATGACTAAGATACTCAATAATTGTGTTCATGCCACAAAAACAAAGAAAGAAAGACTGATCGTGCCGTCTCTTTGTCTCTCGTGAACAAAGCCACCATACCACAAGAAAGCAGAGAAGGGAATAATCATGATGAAAAGAGGTGGGTACGGGGTAGAGGGGTTGGAGGAGGGAGGGGGGGGGGGGGAGATCAAAACCCTTCATTGTCTTACTGACATCAGCGGCGTGCCGAGAACTGTTTCCTGGTTTCTATAGTGATGGCCGTCGGGAAGAGGAAATTAGAGACTTCACTTTCACAGACAGGTGCTTCTCTTCTGCCGCCTGCTGCTCTGGAATCTGACGTCACGTTTCCCTGCCCCAGTGTCCCGTGACCCTGTCTGTTGATGAAGTCAGTCCCCCAATCAAGCGTGGCTGGCTAGGCCGCCGTCGTCTTTTTTTCTGTTTGTTTGTTTGGGGTTTTTTTGTGGTGGCTGGTGGTGGTGATGGTCACGCCTTCCTGATCATCGATTGGCCAGCCTTTCAAGCTGGGTGGTCCTGAATCGGATCGAAGCGGGGCGCCAGCATGGTAACTGAGACCCCCGCCATGACGTGTTCCTGAGGAAGGCTGTTGAGGGCACACGTACAACTGAAGGGAAGGAAAGTGGAAGGAGGAGGGAGGGGGGCAGGGGGGGGGGGGGGGGGGTCGAACATGGGAAGGGAGTTGGAAGAGGGTGGGAGGGAGTGTTTATTCACCCCCCAGCCCACCCCCACCCCCTCTCCACCCCCATCCTACCTTCCAGTGTCTGGGACCATTGCCATCCCAGCTGATCACATGATAGTTGTTCTGTCGGCCCGACGTTGGGGGTCCCGCACCATTTCCGGAATTACTTGACCCCCCTCCCCCCCCCCCCCCCCCTCCCCCCCCCCCCCCCCCCCCCCCCCCCCCCCCCCCCCCCCCCCCCCCCCCCCCCCCTGCTCAACGGTAACTTGCCGTAACTATGGAGTTGAAACAAAGTTGTTTCCTAGGTTGAACTCTGGCGGTCGAAGTAGTGTGTTGAGCTTTTGTCGTATTTCTTCTTTTGTAGAGGGTTGGAAGGGATAGGGGTGGTTAGGGCAATTGCGGTGGGTGACAGACAGTGGGTAAATACCAAATTCGTTGTGTGTGTGTGTGTGTGTGTGTGTGTGTGTGTGTGCGCGCGCGCGCGCGCGGGCGCTCGCGCGTGTGTGTGCGTTCGTGCGTGCGTACATGCGTGTATGATGTGTGTGTATGTTGTTGTTGTTGTTGTTGTTGTTGTTTCGTTTCGTATCGTTTTGGAGGATGGAGTGGAAGGGCTGTAATTATCACAGTGTGGAACCAAAGTTGTTGTTTTTTTTCGGGGGAAGGGGGAGACAGGGTGGTGCCACAGTACTTTCAGAGTGGAACGAAAGACGTTTTGTCCTGTTTTCGGGGAAGGACGGTAAACACTGTGAGGAACCAAAGTTGTGTTTTCGTTGTATTTTGTTCAGAGGAAAGAGGTAAGTGTAGACCTAAAGCCTTTTATAAGGGGTGGGAGGGGGTCCATAGTAATTAAAACATGGCCATTTTCTGATTTGCAGTTGACATGAGAATCAAACTCGTTTTGTAGACGGCACTGGGCAATGGTGTGGGATCAATGGTAACCGACGAGATGAATCAAAGACAAGAAAACTGGAAGGGAGATAAAGAAGGAAAAACCATGGGTCCACCTGAATCTTCAGAGTAGATTTCTCGGTCCATCTTAACACGTTCAGCTAAGTATATCCAGAGCCGCATCATAGACCAAGCAGAACACGGCAGAATACAGGATGCGCGACAGGGCATATAAAATGGGACAACACACAGGATGTAAAATGGGTCTTCCATGAACGATGTATAATGGATGGTTTACACAGAGCGTTACAGAATGGTCTGAACAGAGAATGTGCAATGGATTTACAAACAGCGATGTTGACTGGGTCTACACACAGGATGCGACAGACTGGATCACTCAAAAGAAAATCAAAATGGGTCCACACAGAGAGATGCAGAATGGGTCTACACAAAGAGATGTATAATGGGTCTGCCCAAAGAAATGCAGAAATTGCACAGCTGTCTATCCATGCTCTTGCAGGACACCTGTTGACCAGCTTCTCTACCCCTTTCCACGGAAACACGTTGAAATGTCCGGAAGATAATGGTGTCAGCATTCAGCGTGAACACATCATTCTACTCCTCGCCAATTTCTTGTCGTGTCAAGTTTAAAGTCCCCTCAGGTGCCCTGGACACCTTTTCCATTTCTTTGGTGCCAAACAGCACGCCAGGAGACAAATCTCCCGCTCTCCTGCCGAACTCTGGAATCTAGCTACTGAATTTCAAACAGTTCCTCCCGTCTTTCGCAAATGAAACAAACTGCAGCGTTACCGGAACACGACGAAAAAAGCGAAAAGAGCACACAAAACAAAGTGTGAAGTAACGCACTTTAATGCACTACACAAAACAAGACAAGAAATTTTCGGCAATAAGCCTTTGTCAGCGACAAAACAATGAAAAGTGGTGAATGATTCACCACTTTGGCTTCACAAGGGGAGTATTGCGCATGTTTATGTCTGTACTTTTTCATTGTTTTGTCGCTGAGGAAGGCTTATTGCCGAAAATTTCTTGTCTTGTTTTGTGTAGTGCATTAAAGTGCGTTACTTCACACTTTGTTTTGTGTGCTCTTTTCGCTTTTTCGTCGCCTCCCGTCTTTCGTTTTTCTTTGAATGTCATTTCCCTTATGTCAATTTATATGCGTATGTGCGAGAAAGCAGGCGCGTCTGTGCTGATGCAAAAATCCTCAAGCTGACAAATCACAGCTCCACAGATTTTACTCTTCATTCATTCATTCATTCATTCATTCGTTCGTTCGTTCGTTCGTTCGTTCGTTCGTTCGTTATTTCTTTCTCTCTTTCTTTTGACGAAAAGAATCTAGAACACACAGGATATAAGTTTAACAGAAACAGAAGAACCAGTCAAAAGAGGACATAAGTTTTACAGAAACAGAAGAACCAGTCAAAAGCCATTGAAGGTAATATGATGAATCCTTAATAGACACAGGGTAAAAGAAAAGCCTGCAGATAATCGACCAGTGTGGGCATCCTTCGTAAATCCAAAGTCTGGTGTGGGCAGTTCATGATGATCCCGAAGCTCTTCTGGCCTCTGCTGATATGTGATATCAGCACTGGCTTTGAAAAATCAATGGAGGCCAAAATCAACAGGTACACAAGGAAATGGCTTGTTGTCCCTCCTGGTCTCACTGACATGGCGCTCTACTGCCGCCAGGCTAAGCTTGAGCGACCCCTGAAATCCATCCTGCAAGAGTACAAAGTGGGTAAAGTACGGTTAGTAACCATGCTTCAGGACTCCAGAAACTAGGTTGTGAGATCAACCTAGACCAAGCTAAGGACTCGAAGAAAATTGACAGTTCAGAAGGCAGTGGACATGGCAAAAGAGCACTTCAAAATCGAGGAAATAATAGCACATGAAAAAAAAAAAACAGGCAGGGACTGGGTTTGACAGACACAAAGTAATAGTCAAAGGCAAAATGGAAAGCAAAGAGAGATATGGCGAAAGAGAAGTTGAGAAAGAAGAGCATGCCAAGAGAATCCAGCAAGACCAGCTCGGGCTGTGGACTACGTCGGAAAACGCAAATCAACGAAATTTCAGCTGGGATGAAATATGGCACATGGCACCTCTTAGGATCAGCTTCATCCTTAGGTCTGTGTATGACCTCTTGGCCTCGAACTCCAACCTGGTCAAAATGGGGGAAATTAGATGGTGCTATGTGTCCACTCTGTCACGGCAAACAGACAATGGAATGTGTCCAGAGTTCATGCAGAGCAGCACTAATCGGAGAAGGCATACATGGGGATACATCCAAATGCTTAAGGAGGTCGCACAAGAAGTTTACACTGCCAGAGAAAACACTATGCTACCAGAAGCTCCAGCAACGACCATATACGCGGCAGGAGGCCGTGACATCAAAAACA